>WEZZ01008634.1:602-17664 GCA_013400585.1 Chloropsis cyanopogon | reverse complement strand
TTTTTTCTGGTACTTGTATTTGTTTCATAGAATTTGGAGGAAATTACAATAATAGTCTCCTAGTGCCTCAAGGCAGAGGTGAAGTCTCAAAATCTTACCTAAATACCACTGCTTACTGGTGGACCTTGTGCAGCCACCTGCTTGTCCAAAAGTCAAGCTTTTGTTCTCTGTGTTGCCTCTTACAGTATTCTCTGAGAGCTTTGGCTAAAGCATCAAAAGTTCTCTCCTAAGCAGTGGATAAATTGTGAAGTCATTCAAACAGTGTATAGCTTTCCTTGAGCCTTTCCTTTGGGTTTTGCCAAGAGAAACATGGGTTTTATCCTGCTGTTGGGCTGTGTGTTCTGAATGAATTGAGTCTTTGGACAGCTTCAGGGACCAGCTTTGCACCATGATCTGGGCCTAGAACTGTCACTCTGAAGCAGGGGTGGAACTGCTGTGTTGAAGATAAGGCTTTCAGAAAGGAGAACTCAAGATGCTTTCTTGATTTATATAAATCATGCTTGAAAGAGCAATTGCGATGTCAGGTGAAATAAAAGAGCATTATGTAATGGGTCTTGAAACAACTCCAAGCTGAAGTAATCAGGACAAGACTTGGTCCAGTTGCTGACAGTTTGCTTTCTGCACCCTTCCTTATGGTAAATCAATTAAATGTCACTCAGTTTTTAACAGAAGAGGGAGTGGACTTAGTGATTTGCAGCTATTGTGATAGTACCAGCTTTACTTCAGAGTGAAATGGTGTGTGTAACAATGTGAGAGTATTACTTTTTTTTGTTACTGAACCTGGTGAAATATATTGACTTATAGACCACATTGAGCAGGATTTTGTCAGCATTTGGAGATACAGTAGAAAATTCATCAAGGAGAACATTATACACTATAAAAAAGAATTTGAATTCTTCTTCAAGGCTGTTTAAAGAACCCAATTGTTAGTTCTAAATAAATACCCATTAATATAATACATTTCGCTATTAGTGGAGTTCAGATTAGTTCAGNAGAAAATCATTTCCACTTATAAATTGAAATGGATCAGATGATAATGAGACTTCATTCTGTTTTCCCTCAATTATAGTAGTAACAGATCTTTAGTGAACTTAGGCATTCAGAAATAGAGCATCTAATAACTGATTGAGAGAGAAATGCACGTGCAAGTAGAAAATTATTCTTGTGCTTATTTTTATCCTCAGTGTTTTAACAGCTGCATATTTCAATTATGTGTGGCTAATTAGAAGCCTGGCTTAAAGGCACTAATGCTCTTGGGGTTTTAAAAAATACATCGGGCTATTTATTACAAGGATGAAATTCTGAATCTGTTTTCACTCTGGACTACTTCTTCCATGTTTCAAGCCATGTTTCAGTGCATGACTGCTTCTTTTTAGCCTGAAGAGATGAGGCATTGCCTTCAGTCGTATAAGGTTACTCAAGCTTGTTACTCAAGTGGTCTTTGTTCATAGGATCCTTTTTTTCAGAGGATGCTAACACTGCCCTATAATCACTTTATTTGGATTGTCAAACTGTTGGCCTCTTAAAATCCAGAGATAATAGTTTTTTTTTTTTTCTGGTACTTGTATTTGTTTCATAGAATTTGGAGGAAATTACAATAATAGTCTCCTAGTGCCTCAAGGCAGAGGTGAAGTCTCAAAATCTTACCTAAATACCACTGCTTACTGGTGGACCTTGTGCAGCCACCTGCTTGTCCAAAAGTCAAGCTTTTGTTCTCTGTGTTGCCTCTTACAGTATTCTCTGAGAGCTTTGGCTAAAGCATCAAAAGTTCTCTCCTAAGCAGTGGATAAATTGTGAAGTCATTCAAACAGTGTATAGCTTTCCTTGAGCCTTTCCTTTGGGTTTTGCCAAGAGAAACATGGGTTTTATCCTGCTGTTGGGCTGTGTGTTCTGAATGAATTGAGTCTTTGGACAGCTTCAGGGACCAGCTTTGCACCATGATCTGGGCCTAGAACTGTCACTCTGAAGCAGGGGTGGAACTGCTGTGTTGAAGATAAGGCTTTCAGAAAGGAGAACTCAAGATGCTTTCTTGATTTATATAAATCATGCTTGAAAGAGCAATTGCGATGTCAGGTGAAATAAAAGAGCATTATGTAATGGGTCTTGAAACAACTCCAAGCTGAAGTAATCAGGACAAGACTTGGTCCAGTTGCTGACAGTTTGCTTTCTGCACCCTTCCTTATGGTAAATCAATTAAATGTCACTCAGTTTTTAACAGAAGAGGGAGTGGACTTAGTGATTTGCAGCTATTGTGATAGTACCAGCTTTACTTCAGAGTGAAATGGTGTGTGTAACAATGTGAGAGTATTACTTTTTTTTGTTACTGAACCTGGTGAAATATATTGACTTATAGACCACATTGAGCAGGATTTTGTCAGCATTTGGAGATACAGTAGAAAATTCAGCAAGGAGAACATTATACACTATAAAAAAGAATTTGAATTCTTCTTCAAGGCTGTTTAAAGAACCCAATTGTTAGTTCTAAATAAATACCCATTAATATAATACATTTCGCTATTAGTGGAGTTCAGATTAGTTCAGAAAGGCATTTTAGCCTTATTAGGGTGGGAGTGTTTTGGTGTTTTTTGTGTGGGCTTGTTTGGTTTCTTTTTGGTGGTGTTGATTTTTCTTTTTTTTTGCTTACTTTAAGAAATACTGCCTGTGTCCTCAGAACAGTTAATGTTTATGTTCTTGTTGCCCAAACACGCTTAATTCCACATTGGCACTTGCTCTGTGCAGTTGGAAAGTGTCATTGAATCTTATGATTTTTTATTTTTTAAGATATTTTAAGACCATCTCTTTTTTGAATGGATTAAAAACGGGCATATGACTCACAAAAGGGGTACAGAACTGCTCAACTGAAGAACAGAAGAACAAAGCCAGATTCAAACATTATTTGAAATGACATTGGTAGAACTTAATTTTCATTTTTAGAATCCTGCTTACAAAAATGTGCTCTCTCCTGTGCACAGATAGCCATTGACTTCAAGAAGTAAACTTGATAAACATGGACAGAATCAGGTCCACAAGCAGTAACACCCTTTTTTACTAAGTATAAAATACATGTGTAAGCATTTTCCAGATGTTTCAAATGTTTTCATTGCCATCTTCTGAACCTGGATTTGATGTGGATAATTAAAAGAGTCATTGCTTACATAGCAGATAGGGGGGAATAAATGTTTTACAGTGTGTTTATTGTGCATGACCAGATGTCATGTTATCACGCTGCATTATTCTTCTTTGAGATTAATAGTGCTTTGTCTGTCTCCCAGATGTATGCGACACCTGCTACTTTAATATCTGTCTAGGTCATTGTTACAGAAAGTCTCTCCACTCTGTCCCTGCTGTAAGGATATATCCTGTATAATGACTTTGCTCCAGTTTATGCTGCTTGTTTTTCACCATTTAGAGGATACATGCATTGATCCGTGGAGCTGTAGGAAAAGTCCTCAGCTTCCTTCTCTCTGTTCTGGCACAGAAAGTGTTTTCAAGCCCAGTTTTAGAGTGGATGTGAGAGCTGAAGCTGTTTCCTGGTTCGGCCAAAACCTCCTTGCAAATGCAGACATCAGAATAGAGAGAAACAGATCTGTCTCTTCCACCTACTGGTTCTGCGAGACGAAAAGAGAGGTGCAAATTTCTTTCGCTATCCCTTTATTCTCTGTGTGGTGTTTCTGGCATCCATTTAGCTCATGAATAACTGCACCACTTGTTTCAGATGCTCTTCACAGGGTCTTGCCAACAGCAGCGCTGTGAAATAAGCGTGGTTCATGTGAGGTGTCATGGCTCCCCACTGGGCTCTCAGTGGCAGCGCTGAGCGATAATAACGTGGTCTTTTTGTTTTCACTCTGCTGTGGTTTAACAAGCCCATGTGTAACAGCAGAGATTAATTCAGCTTTCTGTCTGCTGGCTGGGGACATCATTACAGCACTTTGCATTACAAAGTTTAGGTTTACTATTATATCATGTAGTAGGACTTCTTATTCTTACTATTAATATCATTGCATTATTATGGAATAATTTGAAACAAGAAGGCTTCCAGCCTGATTGGCTTGATTTGGGAGGGTTTACCCCTTGATAATTAGCAAAGTAAAATAAAAATTTAGGAACCTTTTTGTGCTGTGTAGTCTGATCTAAGTGTTTTATCTGATTCCTAACAGGATAACAGGGTTTAGGGTGGTGGTGCTAGTGGTAATCCCAGATAGAGTGGGGCTTGAATCAAGAAAAAGCTCCTCTTGTGTGTGAGCCACATTAGTTTGATTTAAACATTCCAAAGGATGTTTCTTTTTTTAAGCAGTGAGGGTTTATGTGCTGTTGCTGGTCCATGGTAAAGGAAAACTTGTTGTGGTCCTTCTCAAGTCCAATCCTGCGAATGGGGGCTGCTTTTGCCTCTTTGTAGAAGCGTTGGCTTCTCTGCTGTTCTCTGTATGGGATCCTCAGAACTGCTGCTGGTGGTTTAGAAAAGGTGGTTCCTTTTTCCAGATTATCGCGCTCTAAGGTTTTGGGACTTGGTGCATTCATGTCCTGACCTCTTGGCTTTTTCTTGCACCATATTACCCTTCTCAGTGGGAGGAAGGGTACAAAAGAAAAAGTCTGAGCAGGATTTTCAAGGCTGTCTCACTGTACAGTGGTTGCCGCATTTTTAACGTGCTTTTGAAGCATTCTGTGCTGATTGACCAAAAATCATTTTAGGATATTTCAAGATGTAATCAGTTTTAGACCCACTAGACAAGATTTTAATTGTTTATTCCTCATGAACCAGGATCTGTTCAACCCTATTCTACTCAAGCCCCTCCACTACTGAGACAAGCAAGTCACATGCAAAGGATTTGCTTTGCACCGGGGCTTACGTTGTACTGCTAATGCTGCTGTTATAGCACTTCACTCTTCTGCTCGTATTGTGGGGTCTCAATCACAGTGTGCTCTCTTGTAATGAACACAGAAAATTTTCCTGCCTAGCATAAAGTTTGGAAGAAAATGCATAAATCTCCCTTGTGCAGCACTGCACAAAGATGAAATCTTATTTTCAGTATTGTGGCATCTGCTGAATTGTAATGTCCCTCCTGCAATAATTAATAATTCTGGTTTTTTTTAATACCATGGTCTAATGCACACAGTCCAGATTACTTGCCTTTGCAATGAATTGAAAAATATGGGGTTGAGAGCTCCACGTGAAGATCTCAGATGGACAGGCCTACTAACCTCTGCCATAAAATTCCTTCAAAATTGCTGTGGAAATGCAGTGTAAGAGTTAGATATTTGCTCTTGCTGATGAAGCTGGCATTTGTATTTGCTATGGTGTAGTTTAGTGGGTTTGTTAATTAGTTTTAATATGTGATTGAGGCTGCTTCTGCTATCTACAAGTAGATAGGGACTAAAGTTGCCAAAAATGAGTTGTCATTGCAGCTGCTTCCACTCTGTGAAGAGATGGAGTCTATTTTTCAGGCTCAGCTGGGTATATCTACGATGCAGGAACAACACTTGCAGATGAACGCCAACTATTTGTCATTTGCATCCAGTTCAGACACTGTTCAGAAGTCAGTTAAAATTAGTCAAAATTTGTTCCTAAATGTTATATTAAAATGTGTCCTTTCATTTAATGTCATATTTATCTTGAAGTTTGAGGAAGAACATGAAGTTGCACGTTTACTACAGGGCTTTAATAAGCATCTGCAGCTAATTTTGGGAAATTAGAAATTACTCCATCTGCTTGCTGTTATTTAGAAGTGTGTGATTTCTCAGGTGTCTAGGTAAAACAGCCAAGCTATTTTGGTTTGCCCAGAATAAACTCACGTTCAAATGTCAATGTAAATTTTCAAGTATACCTTTAAATAAATTCACTCATTCGCAACCGTCAACCTTTTGTAAATTGAAATGATCTTTACCAGATATTAACTTGTTATATTTTAGTAAGCTTAAGTATCACAAGTGCTGAAAAGGAATAAAATTTGTATTAGGGGCAAACTTTTGAGATGTGGAGTTGCTGAAATTTTGATAAAATAGAAAATTTAAGTTAAATGAAACATTTTGTTTCAATTGCAGAGGCATTGCATTTTATATATTGGATGAATTTTAATGTGATGAAAAAATTCTATTGAAACATTGTTCTATTCTGTGCTTCTCTCTTCAATGTGATATTTCACCAATATCTAGATTTTCCCCCACTCAAAATATTATATTCGGCTTCAGTGTTTTAGAAAACTTTGGTCAAGGAGAGACACTGTACTGCAAATAACTTCCTATGGTATTTTTGGAAACTGTCTGAGAAGGTGATGAAAAGGTCTGTAAGGCTGAATATTCATCAAAGCATCAAGCCTATTACATGGTCCATCAATGCAACCAGGCATCTTTCCTTGCTGACTCCAGCTAAGGCCAGCTCTGCGTTTCCGTGTTTTGCTGGGCTTTTTTGCTGATGTGAGGAGCTTGGGTTTCTGCTGTAGCTGTGAAATATGCCCTTTTCATATGTTCAGCAGAAAGTGTATGGATCGTATGGATCCTAACTTGCTAATATTTTTAAGGCTTTACAAGGGCTGATGTGAAGTACCAGCTCTCTGCTGAGCCTGTTGGCTGAGGTGTATTTCACTTTGAGTGTGAAAGGTGTCTTCACATTAGTGATACAGTTTTTCAGGTCATGTTGCAAGACAGTGTAAACAAGAGTCTTTTAATTTTTTAAGTATTGCAAACAAAATTCACCTGTGTCAGGGCAATCCCAAGCACAGATATGGGCTGGGTGGAGAATGGTTTGGGAGCAGCCCTGTGGAGAAGCACTTGGGGGCGTTGGGGAACAAAAGCTGACGTGAGCCAGCAATGCGCAGTCACAGCCCAGAAAGCCAAACGTGTCCTGGGCTGCAGCCAAAGCAGCATGGCCAGCAGAGTGAGAGAGGGGATTCTGCCCCTCTGCTCTGCTCTGCTGAGACCCTACCTGCAGTGCTGCATCCAGCTCTGGGGCCACCAACATAAGAAGGAGATAGACTCGTTGGAACAAGTCCAAAGAAGGGCCACAAAGATGATCAGAGCGATGGAGTACCTCTCCTATGAAGACAGGCTGAGAGAATTGGGATTGTTCCGCCTGGAGAAGAGAAGGCTATCACAGCATTCCATAATNTGGGATTGTTCCACCTGGAGAACAGAAGGCTATCACAGCATTCCATAATAATGGGGGCCTACAAGAAAGCTGGAAGGGGATTTCTTCTAAGGTCCTGTAGTGACAGGACAAGGGATTATGTCTTTAAATTGAAAGAGGGTAGGTTTAGGTTAGATATTAGGAAGAAATTCTCAAGAATGAGGGTGGTGAGGCACTGGAACAGATTGCTGAAAGGAGCTGTGGATGTTCCATCCCTGGAAGCCTTCAAGGCCAGGTTAGATGGAGCTCTGAGCAAGCTGGTCTGTTGGAAGGTATCTCTGCCCATGGTGGGGATGCTGGAACTAGATGGTGTTTAGGATTTCTTCCAACCTAAACCATTCCATGGAAATAATACTGTGTTGTAGCTGAAAAGAATGTGCCGGTTGCCATCCTCTTGCACTAGGTTCCAGTGGTGTGGGGTCTCTTCAGGACCTGACAAAATGAGTTTTTCTCTGAGCTGGTGGTCTTATCTATGAATTACCTATCTGTCGTACTAGATTACTGACAGGTTTTGGACATTCTCTGGCTTCTGCGTCCAGCTTTCCAATTCCATGTCCTGTTCCACTGCAGGCAGTGCTAAGGTATGAGATGGAAGCATTTTGCTTGCTGGGGGATCCCAGGTTGTTGCTATGGTGGAAGTGGTTTCTGTATGTATCCTTGCAATTCTGGCACCTCCAGGGTCGGCAAGATCTGCTGTGAGCATGCTTCTACCTACAGTGAATCCAGGAGCATTTGCCTAGCTGTTTGTGCATGTGGGATGAAAGCAGTGAGGAAAACACATGGAGTTGAATGAAAGTGCCTGCTCTGACCATGTAGCTCTGAGTGACAAGAGGTTTTGACATACAGCTCCCTGGACCTTCCCCTCTCAGGAGGTCCCCAGAGAAGCCTGAATGATTTTTACATTAAGAAAGCATCAGGTTTTACCAGGGGAAAAGATACTTCCTTGGTTAAAAAAAGCCAAGAGATGGGTGGGAGACGGGAATATAAGAGGAGGACTGTGAGTAACTTTTGTTCAAGTGTGCCCTGGCAGGGAGAGCCCTTGTGGCTGGGCATAGCTGTCATGGCAGCAAACTGCATAGACCCATTTGATTTGGGGAGGATTTTTCCATTCTACAATCCTGGAAGAAATACTGTTTGTCATAAGGGTCTTCAGGATAGGATAGTAATGTCTGGGAGGTCATTACTAAATGTCTGAGCACTGGATTAGCTCAGACAAGATGTTATGAGGCTAAGTAAGGAACAAACTTTTTAATCTATGGTAAAATTACATATTTAATTTTGTTCCTACTGGATGTTTTAGTAGTGTGATGTGAGGTTTTTTTGTTTGGTTGGATGTGAGGGTTTTGTTGTTGTGTTGGGGTTTTTTAATGTTTTTTTCTTTACTGCCTTCTTTCCAGTTTTTTTAATGTTTTGTCTTTCTCTCTTTCTTCTGTTTGAATTGTACAGTTATTTCTATGGTGCCACTTTTTAGTAAGTAAGGAGTGTCTGCTGCCGATTTTTAGCATCTGTAAATAACTTCCATTGTTATTTACTCAAAGAGAGACCTAATGAAGGAGTGACTGTATATCCTGCCTAATGATCTCAGGCAATTCAGTTTAATCGTGGGTGTTGCTATTTACTCTGCAAATGCTTTTTAAAAATAAAAAAAAACCCCTATATAATACATTAGGAAGGAAAAAACTGTATGTTGAGATGACCATACAATGTTCAGATATATAAAAACTAGCATAAAAATACTAAAATATTGTCTGAAATAGCTGGTTCAATAACCAGCTTCGTCACCTATTATGTGCATTGATTTTATTCTGTTCCCATTGTGAACTTCAGAAAAATATAATGCTTATTTGTCAGTGATTTTGATGTCCAGTGGGAATCTATGAAACACTGTGATAGGGGCTCATCAAGATTCTTAAGTTTTCTTGCAAAATACTTAACCCTACTGTGCACTTCTTAAATTGAACTTTACACAGTGCTGACTAGACGAATACCACAATATAAATAGCAAAAAATCATGGCGTAATGTTTATTTAAGAGTAATTTTACAATGAACGTAAGTCCCAAGGCAAGTAGGAAATCCTGTGAATTATTTCGTATACTACATGGTCTGTGTAAAATATGTTTTCTTTCTCTTTATTAATTAAAGAATAAAAGGAAAGAACCCTCTGTGTTTCTTTGTAGCTTTACAGAACCTTTTATATATGGTTTTAGCTTTTAGTATAAGATTGTGTCTATTTCAATTTTGTTAAGACTTTAGTCTTTATGTCAAATATATCTTTAATTTTATTGAGGCATTAGTGAGAAGATGAAACAGCCTGGCATCCCTTTTTCTCCCCCTTAAATGAGAGTTAAATGGTAGCACTCTAGAAAGCTCTCCTCCCACCCCAAAGCCCTGCTACCCCTAAACTCACCAAATTCATACTGCTGCAATGGCCATACAACCTAAACTTTGCTGAAAAATACTAGATAAACTTCTGTATGAGGCAAAGGAGAGGGTGGAGAAGGACTTATAGGTGGGGATTCTTTTTATTTGGTGTAGAGGACAAGCCCCACTATGCGTGAAAAATATTTGGCTGAAGGATTTAGAGGTGTTTAAGCTTGATAAGAATACTTGTTACTGCTTATGTTGTATTGGAGGATTAAATTAAAATTTTATAGGAATAATGAATTCAGACTATTGCTTCCAATTATGTTTTGACAAGGTTTGTGTGACCTCCTTTCCTCTGTATCTGTTATGAGCAAAATTATTGGAGATCAGAGAGAATGAATAAACTTTAGAACTAAAATGCAAGTAATTTATTTCTCTAAATTTAAGCTAATACAAGTCTATGCAGTTTTATGGGAGTGTTTGAATAGAACATGCCATACGTATTTCAGCTCATTTATGTTCCACTATGCACACATCTAGGGAAAAATAAGGAACTTGCTTATCCTGCCTATTGCGATTCTAGATTGCACACGTTTCTTAAAAAGAGAAAGGGGAGAGACACCCCACTTCCCCATCCCCATTTTATTTGCTTTCTGTAATAAACTGTGGTATTTCTTGAGCATGTTGGGCTTTACTTTGTGTATTATTCATGCTGTCACTGTGCCTAGGGCTTTACCAAAGCTAATGAATAAATGCATCAGTTATAGCTGCACAAGAAACCAGTTCAGCTGGAAGGCTGATTCTGAATTATATCAAGGAATGCTTGGAAAAGAATCAAGTGAGCCAAAATGCATACATAGCTAGGAATTGTAAATTTGCAGATGGTGGTAAAACTTTTAATATAAAGCTGCTGCTTTTTCCAGTATAATGCACTGTCCTGCATTTGGGCCTCTACTCCCCTAATGTGCAGTAAGTAGGCTGCAAACAGTGAATGCAGTGGGAGTCAGATTTGTGTGCATGGGATTGTGGAAGTCTCTATGCTTTTATGCTTGACTGATACCTTTCTGGAAAAAGATAATGGACCTTACAATGTTAAGTTCTATCTCATATAAGAAAAGGCTGATTAACTTATTTATATGAGGATTAAGTAACTGGCTATAAACTTCTGTAAAAAAAAATTAGATTTGGAGAGCAAAAAGATTACCAGGCCTTAAACAACTGTAAGTACAAAAAAATGTTTTCTTATGAGGGATTAAGAAAGAAAATATGACCTTATACTTTAGGGTGTCTGCAAATACGAAGGGATTAGGAAGAAAATTCTGTGATAGGCCATTTTTTACATGCTTACCCAGAAGGGGTTGTGTTTCTCTGAAGATATCTTCCCATAGTCTCCTGTACTACCCATGGACTGAGATGTAGTGGAAAATCGGTGGGGTCTGATTACTCTATTGCTTGTGGAGAGCATTCCAGCAATATTTTTAAAGATGATCTGGTTAGGAATGTATGGGTATGGAAGCACCAGGAGGAATAAATTGCAGGAAAGGGGTTATAGGAAGGAACAAGTCTAAATGCAGCTTTTCCTGATCCCTGGGTTAATGGGCAGTGATTAGTCCCTGGTGGCTCTCAGGGTGGAAAGATTGATCACTGGCAGCTCCTGAAGGTTGGAAGAAGCCACACATAGCTGCCTATAGCTGCCCTCCTGACGGGAAGAGGACTCATTCTGTGAGCACCTTGGCTCCCAGATCATCCCGGGAGGCCATGGAAGGATGCCAGTGGCATTCTGGCCCTGCAGCCTCATCACTGGGCAGGCTGCTCAGACCAGTGAGTTTTGGTGTTGGTGAATATGTGGGTATGAAAGCTGTGAGTGAGTGAAGGCAGCTGTGTTTAAAAACAAGCCCACCTTATTCGCCTGTAAGTTTCGCTACAGGAACACCGCGGTAATGGAGCAACGTTCTTTACATAGCAACTGGCATCTGCTCACCAGTGAACCATTGCACACATTTCTCCTGACGTAACTAAAGATTATGGCAGTCTTATGGGGTCTCAGTGGGGTGTTGCATATGTTTTTCGAAAATATCCCATCTGTGAGCAGTTAAGTACTGGAAAAACACTTAGAAACCCAAATGAAAGCAGAAAAACACACAGAGAGAAGCTCAATCACCAAGATGTTGTTATGCTTCTTCAGTGCATTGGTCCTGGAGTGCTGCTTGTGTCAGTGGTGCTGCCTGGTGGGCATGAGTGGGGTGTGAAGAAGGAGCAGGGTTTACTGGTTTGTGTCTTCCTGTAGGAGACCCTTATGCCATAGGTATCAGGTCAAAGCAGTAACAAAAGTTGCTCTTGGTTTTGTTTTAAATGAAAAGAAAGGCAGAAGTTTTTCTTCATCTTCCTGAAATGTTTGGAAAAAAAAAGCTGTGGGTTGCTTTTGGAGTTTTCAGGCCTCCATTATTTTTGTTTGAATAGGTACATGGCACTTGAAAAGTTAAGTCTGGAAAGAAATGATAAACACTCATATATTTCACAGCCATCACTGGTCTAATCAGTGTGTAACTGTTAATTTCTTGCTTTGTTTTTTCCACCCCTTGCCATGACTCTGGTGAATTAATAGGAAAAAGAAATCAGTGCTTTGACTTGTACCTCCATTCCATAACATCTCTGTAAAACAAGCTACTCTTCATGTATGGAGAATCCTTTTCTGTCATTGCTGTTAGGCTCTGGGAAGTTTTTCTAAATTTGGGGGTTTTTCAGTTATTCTTTAACTTGGGCCCTCACAAGGTTCTCTCATTGGGGTGAAGATGCTCTGTTCTGCCAAAACAAAATGTAGTTTCTTGTTTATGATATGGATGAATGGTAGCAAAAGTTTCCTAGGTCTGTACAGGGGTCGTGACAAGGCCATGTTTCTATCTGGGCCGGCATGCTGATTATTCATTTACCTTGTAATCTTTACATCTTCATAATAAATGCAGTTGTGAGGTAAAAGGTGTGGTGTACACACTGTTCCCCCAAAGCTGCTGAAGTGTGTACTGTGGATCTACTTGCTGGTGTAGGGAAGAAGTCTTAGAGATGGGAGATTGTAACTCAGTAATGTAATAGCATTAGAAAAGTTCATTCGGTGGGATGCCTGTGTAAGCCACATTGTACCTAGGCAGAAAAATGTTTGGCATCATACATCAGTCTGGAGGAGTAGACTTTACTGAAGCACATAAACAGTGGAAAAAAAAATGTATGTTGTTTACATGAATTGATTTTGATTTGCTGTAATGAAATTAAGTTGAAATTCGATTCCTAAAAGTGTTAAATGTATTTTCACCAGCAGTAAACTGATAATTTATTAGTCTGAGTCTAGTCATCTGTTCTTTTAGCTGCAGGGATGTGGGCTGAAAATTTTCTCAAGTAGGAGAGAGATCTTTTTAAGTCATTCTATTGGAAGAACATCCTACTCATGGTGAAGGAATTCAGTTGTCTGAAAAATGCTATGGATACTCCATCCAATACTGCATTTATTATGAAGGTGGAAAGATTACAAGGTAAATGAATAATTAGCATTCTGGCAACCTTATGAAGTCTCAGGTTTATTGGCTTTCATAATATTTCAGGTATTTATAATTTTTTGCCACAAATTAAAATATTTTATTTAAATTGCTTTAAAATACTATTTCCTACAACATCAAAGAAATTTTCTCCATCAGGATTACTACTTATTATTCACCAGGATTCTGAAAGAACATTGTATTGTTTAATTTACATCCTGGAGGAGGGTGAGGAGAGACAAAGCAGAACCGGTGTTAAGTCAGTGTATCATTTTTTATTTGAATAGAGAAGTTTACTGTTCAGCTGGCTTCCTGCCAGATGTTCCTATGCTGAATTAACCATAGAGTTAAGATAACTTGAATTTCCTATTGAAGATCCAAAACAGTGACTAGGATACTAGTAAAAGAATAAGGGAGTCCTCTGTTGCTTTGTGAGCACAGTTTTTCTCCTGAAATCCTTACATAGTGATGCAAGATGTAAAATGCTTACACATTTTGCAGACTAGTCTTGCAATAAGTAGAAAAATAACTAGAAAACATGACTATAAAATAATTATAAAATATGGCTGTCAATAGAAACAACATGTAACATGCATATGGCATTGAAACAATATTGATTTATGCTTTATAACCCACAGTTACTGATATAATGTTATATTTCCTTCACATTTTAACAGTGACAAAGGCTTGCTTTCTCACAGGGTTAAAAAAAAGTCAAGTTTTTACTCAGAAAGTAAAATTAAATGATTTTTAATTTTCAGTAGTTGAGAAACTTTACAGTTTAAGTTAAAATAAATTGTTGTCCAATTAAGTGCTTACACAAGTGCTTTATTTCTTTATTTTACTTTGGAAAACTATTGTGTGTTACAGAACTTAGTTTAGAAAGTTATTGGCTCCAGGCTTTGACAATTGCGCTTGCTCCCACTGATAGAGAAGAGTGTAAGCCTCTAGACTATGGTTCATTTATTGCAACCAAACTTGACTAGCTTCAGGGTCCCAGTCTGTAGGGATGGTGTAGCATTATTTTACCTGAGGGAGAGGAGGTGTGGTGGACAGCAATGGCCTTGGACAGGAAAATATGGAGCTGTGTTTAATACAGAATGGGGAAACTTCTCCTTAAGTAAATGTCTGACTCGCTGCACCGAGTGATACTGAGCAAAACCTGAAGATGAGAAAAATGTCTTACTCTGTAGTGATGCTTGTCAAATGATGTGCAAAATGAGTTCCAAATATGGTGGAAAACATCCTATGCAGCCAGATTTTTTGATATGCTTGACTCTGTTCAATTTAATTAATCTAGTTTAACTAAAGTGGGTTTTTTTATTGTGTTTACTTTGCTAAAGGTGTAAGATGTAAGCCTAGATACATCACAGTGGTGAGAAGCATAAAATAATTTTGGATTTTAGAGAAGATTTCTCCACAGAGAGGAATGAATGTAATTCTTGGCCTTGCTTTGTGCAGTAAGGAACATCTTTGGCTTTATTAATTGGGAAAGAGTTTTATGTGAAATACTACCTAAAATCAATCATGTCTTTTTGATTTTTAGGATGCATAAATTCTATATCTCTATGACAATTACATGTTTGTGGACATAATTATTAATATCCTTAATTCTTGCTCTTGCTTGTGATTCTCCCATGCTTTATATTCTTTACTTTGCATGGTCTAGGGAATTACTGCTGAAGACTGAACAATGACTGTATATTGCACAGATACTGCCTTGCTATTGCAGTTTGGATCTGAAGATTTTATTTATGTGCTGGACTCTTGGCTGCTGAGCTTGGATGTACCAGGTGGCTGTGGGAGTTGAGCTGTTCTCACAGTTTATGTGAAACTCATCAGTATTTCTTTGTTAGTGTTTTTCCTCTCTTACGGTCTACCTGTTTTGCTAAGTAGTGTTACGAAGCTCTGAGTATATGATGTGTTTTCGGAATCAGAAAGCTCTAATAGTGTTGTTGTTACTGTGTGGTATCATTTTTTTTCCCATTTGTTCTTTAATGCTGTGTTGCAAAACATTGAGCTGTGTTTGGACTCTTTCAATGCTATGACTGTTACGGGCTTTAATAATAATCTCTCAAACCTTTTTTGCACATAATTGTTTTTTCTGGCAGTGGAAATCTGGCAAATGTGAGGTCATTTCATTTTAAAACAATCCTAATGTTTGTAAATTGCCTGAAACACAGTTGGTATTTAAAAAAAAAAAAAAACCACAAGCAATTATCTTTGCCTTTTGCTATCCAAAATAAACAACAAATGCTAAGAATCCTCTTATTCTAATTCCTCCATTTGGCTGTTTTGAAATAATTGATGAAATATAATTTATACCTCTACAAAATCCTTAAATTAAAAAATGTGTTTGTGTGATGCCTTTGAATGGAAAGGCATGGCGGTTTCTGTGAGTGTGTGTTACCTAAAGCAGTGTAGCTTTCATGCTATTCAGTACTGCTGACTTATTTCATACAGAATAATTAGTGCCATTGAGCCTGGCTTCAATGGGGCTTTGAATTTTGGCTCTTACCTGGGCAGACTCTCTCAATTACAGAAATGCTGAATGTGTGATACATCAACACGGTTTATTTAATTATGTACTTGCCTAGAGTTGAATAAACTTTAGAGCCCCATCAAAAATATATCCTATACAGTAGTCCCATTACAGTAATATTTCTTGTGAGGTAGTTGAAACTTATTTTGCTCTTGAATTCCCCTCTGATCAATTATGGAGCCTGTATCCAAGACAGAGAATCTGGGAGATCAAGGCACAAGGGATTTATGCAGACATGGCCGCTTGCTAAATAACAGGATCTAAATCCATGGACCAGTGAGCCCTACTCAAATGAAGTGGTTGCAAAAGTTCTGCTAGATCCCTACTTGAACAACTTAGAAGTTCAAAACCAAAACAAAACAACCCAACCACTGTCCTCCCCAAAAAACCTCCCAAAACTACAAAACTCAAAAAAAACCCACCAACAACCCAAAACAACAAAAAACCTACAATCAAAACCAATTCTAGGCAAAGCATCTATTTTCCCTACACAAGGGATGTGCTAGGAACTGTTCTGCCTCAGACATCAAATATCTCCTTGAGCTTCATGGAAGCTAAGTGGGAGGGAGTCTGCTGTTACCATAGCCAGGCTGCTAAAAAATTGTTGCTCTTTTTTTGGGATGGAGTATGCATGGTAACAATTTCAGACAACATTTTATTGGTTTTTTGTTGCTTCAAGTGCAGACTTTTTAGAAGGGTGGATACACCACTGACGTGTAAAGCATGCCTGTCCCCCTGTGGCAGTCAGCCCTAATCGTAGAGAACGGCGCTGACTAACTGCACGTGCAATAAACACTTTCCTAGTGAAAACCAAGGCTGACAGAAATTGCTTAGCCTTGGCAGACTAGACTAGCTGTCTGAGAAAAAGCATATCTGGACTGAATCTTGGATAGAAACATTGCTTTCATATTTCTACTGTGGAAGCCTATTAATACTAAGAGGATTCTTGTGCTGGGGGCAGGAGAAGGTCACAAAAATTTAAGTATGGTATTTCTATCTGAGAAGAAATTAGACTACAATTAGACTACAAAAAATTGACATTTAAAAAAAAAAAGAAAAAGCCTACATTGAATTGTGAGAATAAAATCTTTGGTTAGTAAAATTGTGTTTATCAGTGGTAAAGTATTTGGTTTGTAATTTCTCCTAGTTTAGGAGATTTCAGGGAACTTTAGTATAATAATCAGATTTCACCTGCTGAAAAATTTGGTTTTACAATATGTTCAATGAATATTTCTTTAAAACAGACATAGCTTTTGTCTTTAGGGTGCTGGTTGTATCGTTGTTTTGTCAGGTTTCTTATAGCAGTCTCAAATACGGTGCTGTAGTTCTTAAAAACCCCTGAAAGGTATCAGTCATTTTGCTGAAGGTGTGTGGGGGGGTTATTTTCTCTTGGTTTGCAGTCTCAGTGTACAGGAAATTAAGCCATTGCTGCCCACCTGCCCTCCCAGAGGCAGACTAGTTTCTTTCAGGCTTATGCTTCTGTATTTCAGAGGTTCTCTCATGTAGGT
>WEZZ01008633.1:0-27406 GCA_013400585.1 Chloropsis cyanopogon | reverse complement strand
GTGACAAATTCTACAATAAAACCCTGGGGATTTGCATTCTGCTTCCCTGCACAGCCTGTGCAGGGCCAGCAGAGCCATCCAGAAACCCAGAATTGGTTTAGGCTGGTTAATGTTTATCTGATACATCTGTGTCCCACTCCTTTGGCCTCAGCCATTTTATTAAAAATATCCCTGAGGATTGCAAGGTCTGTGTGACTCCAGTGCAGTATCTTGAATTCATGGAAGTCCTTTGAAAACATATTGTTCTCATCAGTTTTTAAGGGCCTCACTCTTGTGGCACCTAAAAACCTCTGAATTTGTAGCCTGGCTAAATGCAGGCAGTTCATGCCCATTTCCTGCTATGCCCAAATCACCCTTTAGCTTCAACAGCCCCAATCCAGCATATTTGTAAATGGGAATCATATCCTCTATTAATCTTCATTTTGCTGAGCTAAACAAGTCAAGCTCTTTACACCTCTTTCCTTTTTTGTAAGATATTTTGCCTTTCTCCTTCCTGCTAATTTTTATTTTCTTCATTCACAGTCCGTACTTTTTTTTTTTTTTTTAAGATCAAATCTGTTACATTTCATTTTTTCCCCCATTCTTCTTTCTGGGATCACTCTTTTCCCACATTTCCCTTCTTATCAATGCTGTTATCAGTTGTTTTTACCAATGTTTGGTTCCCATTCTCACCTGTGCATGTGTGTACACATTACATCATGATGGCCTGGGGAATCTGGCCTTGGGAGATAAAATGTCAAGATTAAATATTTCCTTCCTTAATCTGAGAAGGAGGGTTCAACCTTCAACTATTTTAAGGGCTGCAGCAAAAAGTGAATTATTGGTCTGAAATCAGTATTGACGCTGCTTTGAGCTGGACGTTAGTCTAGGTGGTCTCCTGAGGTTTCTTCCCACCTGAATTATCTAGGAGTTTGTAAAATATGTTCTGCTCTACATCCACTGGAGGTGGGATGAGCTGTATGAGAAGAAAATGCAGCAAAGAAAGTTCAAGTCAGACATCAGAAAATACGTAGTTTTCAGGGGATTACCTCATTATCTCATTAAAGGTGGGTCAGAACCAGTGGATCAGAGTGATGCAATGATTCCTGCCTTGGAGGAATGGTCCTTTGGGACCTTGTCCAGTGTCCTTTTCTGCAGTTCAGTGAAACTTTTGGAGTGGTGGGAAGGAAAAAGGGGGTTCTGGGGGCAGGTGAGGAATCTTCTGTTTGTGCTGGAATAGAATGACATAGTAAGAAAGTGAAGTCAGTCCCTCTGCACATCTCCTTTTCTGCTGATACATAAAAGTATCTTCATTTTCTGGGTGACCATGAAGAGCTGCTCCACTCCACAGCTTGTACTGTAAAGTGGAGGTTTCTTACAGATGGATTTTTATAAAGATACACTGCCTGGGAGCAGCGTTTCTACGAGGGCAGAGAAGCTTAAAACTGTCTGATAAAATAGCTGATAAAATAGCTCAGATCTTATTTTTCTCCCAGATCTTTGGTGTTGCCACTTGAAGAAATAGATTAGAAATTGATTCATTTTGTATGCCTGGCTACAGCGCCAATTCCAAGTATCCATTCTATTCCATCAGTGCTGGCAATTATGTCCTTATTTGATCTTTTTGTTAAGCTGCTTCTTTTCTCATGTCTAGACAGACGTCTGCATCTGTGTCACTTGCTAAATATATTGAGCACTCTGCTGCTCTTGTCTTTTCTCTTGCTTGACAAAAACCCTTAGAAAACAAGGAAAGAAAGGGAAGGCAAACTTCTGTTTTTCTCTGTAAGCTGCAATCTCTGCTTTCTTCTGTAAACTGAAATCTGTAGAATAAAGTACCCTTGTATGTACTTTAAAAAACAACTCTGAATTATTAGGTGAGGCTTTTATTTGATGTTGGAATGTGCATTTGCAGCCCAGAAACCAGCTCTGTCCTGAGCTGCATCCAAAGCAGTGTGGGCAGAGGTGAAGGGGGGTTGTGCCCCTGTGTCCCCCCAGGTGAGGCTCCACCTGCAGAGCTGCCCCAGCCCTGGGAATTCCCAGCCCAGGGAGGAGCTGGAGCTGCTGCAGAGAGCCCAGAGGAGGCCCCAGGATGAGCAGAGGGATGGAGCAGCTCTGCTGGCAGGAAAGGCTGGCACAGCTGGGATTGTTCACCTGCACAGGAGAAGCTTTGGGCTGAGCTCAGGGTGGCCTTGCAGGGCCTGAAGGAGCCCCAGGAACCATGGAGAGAGACAATTCCCAAGGGCTGCAGGGACAGCACACAGGGAATGGCTTCACACTGCCAGAGAGTAGGTTTAGATTAGATATTAGGAAGAAAATCTTCCCTGTTAGGGTGATAAGGCCCTGGCACAGGATGCCCAGAGAAGTTTGGGCTGCTCCATCCCTGGAAGTCTCCAAGGCCAGGTTGGATGTTGGGGCTTGGAGAAACCTGGGACAGTGGACGGTGTCCCTGCCCAGGCTGGAACGAGATGATCTTTATGGTCCTGCTCCAACTCAGGCCATTTTATGATTCTATCATTTATGTAACTGCTAAAGTCAAATATATAGAAACATAGGGACCTCTGGAGGTTTCTAGTCCAGCCTGCTACTCAGAGCAGGGTAGCTTTAAAATTAGCTTATGGCAAGTTAGCCCCTTGCCTGGGGCTTTGAATTCCAAAAGACTCCAAGGATGGTGTTTCCATGCCCTCTCTGTGTGCTCTGACCTGGTGCTGTACCAAGCACTGGGGGAAGAATTTTCCGCTGATGTCCTGTTGACAAATTGCACCACTTAGACCATTTATGTCTTTTCATACAGATAAAATATAATTGCTTACCTGAAATAAATAGTTCCTGCTTATTTTTCTTACTGCCTGCCTTGAGAACAGTTATCTTCAGTCATTCAGCAAATGGAGATGTGAACATGTCACCATTAGGAAAGCATGAGTACAAATACACCATAGGAAAACTATTCCATGAGCACTGTAGGCACTCCTTTATCTCTTATTTAATACATGATAGCTTCCTCCTCAGTCTGAGGAAATAAGTGACCTTTCATTTTCTGTGGGATGTCATTCCACATTCCCTGTTGCCAAGGAGCACCTGATATCATAGAAGATTATACCCACTTCTGATAAGAAGTTGTCTGGTCATTCATACATTTTACTTGTGTCCTCAGGTCTGGTTATCTACAAGGCTTTGTGTTTCTGGTGAATTTTAGTACACTTGCCATGGGTTACTTTTCCTCCAAAAGACATATAAAATATCTAGTGCACTTCATGGCTTTTCCTTGTTGTTGTTTTCTCTTTGTTCCCCAGCTCTTGCCACGTCATGCCATGGTTTGCTCAGGCTGCTTTGAGAATGTGGTGTGCAGGGGGGCAGAAGTTTCCTGTGTTTGCACGGCCATGTCAAATTCCAGCCCTTCAAATTGCAGAAAATCCTCATTTTCTTGTTTGCTGCAGTACTCCTAAATCCATGAGCCAGATGCAGACACTGCCTGGCTTGGTTGAGAAGGTGGTCTGAGAAGTGGGTGCCCTGGAGCAGCAGCAAAATGTGCTCCAGGGCTTCTCCCAGACAGAGCAGCTCCCACTGGTGTGACTGTGTGAAAGCCAATCTGTGCCTCAGATAAATCAGTGAAATGGGCTGTCATTTGTCGAGTCTGTAAAGCTCTTCCAAACTGCACTGAAATGTCATCAATTCCACTCTTGTTGGCATTGAGGTGACTTCAAAACCACCCACTCCAGCCTTTCTGATAATTTATACTCTGGAAATACTAAAACAGTTCAATAAAACAACTCAGCTCCTAACCTGGCTTTACAAACAAGTCTCAAGGATGATTCAGCACCTTATTATTTACAGGCTTCTATTCTTGGAGTTATTTGGGATTAGAGGCAGGATGATAACATGACCAAGGCAGTGGTGCAGGACTCAGCAGGACTTGTCCAGTTCCCTGTCTCAGAGCTGAGTGTGATTCTGGGCCAGACACTTCTGACTGGAGATTCTGCTGGAACTTAAATATTTTGTTGATTTTTACCTGTGTAAGATGTGAGCTGTGAAGTTCCCAGTGACAAAAATAGTGATAGCAAAACTTCCTTAATTGATAGAGTATTGTTCAGGTAAAAGCAGTAAAGAGCATGCAAGCTGTAGCTGGCAGGATAGGGGCCATCCCTGGTCTTCTCAGTTCCATTTCCACTGAAAACAGGCATTTAATGTAATGATTTGTAATTTCATTTCACCAGTGCACAAGACATTTTGGCTGGTACATGGATATCAGACAGAACAGCACAACCCTTTCCTAAGTTATTCTGAAAAAAACATCATTTTCCAACCAGACTGCCTTTCTCTAAAATAAAGTTTCCTTGTTACCATTTCACTTGAGCTATCATGTTGACTGTTGCCTTTTATTTGCCATAAAAAAGTTCCAGGGTTTTGAGGGCCTCTTTTGTGTCCTTACTCACAGCAAGTTTTATTTTAACATTTAATGGGAATAGCTTTCCCTCAGAATGTACAGCTGAGGCATGTTAAAATGAGACAATTTTATCTGATTCTGCCATGGATGGGATATAATTAAAGTGTAAGTCTCTGGAGAGATTTGCTCATTTATTCATTTTGCCACCCTGTGTGAAACTCCCTTTATCTGTGTTTGCTTCCTGGGGCTTGGATAATGCAGGCAATTGTAGAAATTCATGGTCATTCTTCTCAATGTAGGATTTGCCTGGGCTGGTCTCTTCCTCCTGTGCTTTCTGTTTGATTTTTGATACCAATTCTCTGTTGTTTGTTTGTTCCTTTCTCAGGATTTTGAATCCTTTTTCTCTGCCAAGGAAGAAAATATTATTTATTCGTTCCTGGGCCTTGCTCCTCCTCCAGGCACAAAGGTATGCACTTCTGTCCTTCCATGGGGATCATTTATTTGATTTTAATAAAAGATGAACATAGGCAGTGACTCAGCATGTCACATTAGAGGCAAGCAAAATGTTAGATGTTGGAGCAGCCAAGTGTTCTTAGGGGGAAAAAAAGTGGCTGGTTCAGTAAATACTAGAAAATACTTTTTTCTTGCCTTCTTTCACTGCAGGCTTGTTACCATGGCTCCAGCTGATGGGTTTGTTGTTGTTGTTGACACAAAGCAGTGTTTTATTATGTTCAGCTTTTAAAGGATGCAGACTCTAACACAATTTCTAGGTTGTGTTGGTTACAAGAATGCTTCTCTTGCTCCTGGCCACATTGAACAGGGCCAGTCCTGGCCCCCATCACGGGGCTGGGATCAGACCCTTACCATCCCTCACTGGCACCATGGAACTCCCTCTCTCTGCCTGGAGGAGAAAAAGGCTCACCCAGCCCTTCACCAAGTCCCTTTGGCAAGTCTGCCTGTGGTTCTCCATCATATTTTGACAATGTTCTAATATATTCTGGCAAAAGAAAACCATTTTATTTTGGGGTTTTTTCCCCCCCCCCGTTTTTACCTCGTGTTGTTTTCACAGAAACCAATGTGTTTTTTCTTTATTTGAATCTACTTCTAATTAGAAGTTTTATAACTGCAAGCATTACAGCTCTGCTATCCTGAGCTCGTGTTAGATGGTAATAAAATATTGCCATCTTTAACGTGGGTGAGCCAACAAAAGAAATTAATCAAGAGAGTGGTGAGCCAGAGTGATAGGAGAACGCTGCTGCATTGTGGTGACCTGGCTGAGGAACTGCCTTGGAGCAGGAGATCTGCCTTTGGTCCAGCTCTGCAGCAGCTTTGTGTGAAACACCATTGGAAATATCTCTTTATCCTCTTCTGTGAAAACAGAGGAAAAAAAAAAAGGAGCATTTGCTAAGTGGTTTGAGAGCCACAGCTGAAAACACACCCAGGGGAGAGCCTCAGTTGTTATAAATGTCTTTGCCACTGAGTCCCTGCGTGATAAGGAGGGTGATTTAAACTTTCTGCTTTAGCTGCGCCATCTCCCACCCAGGGAAATAAAAATGACTTGCCTACCTCACAAGGGTCTTGTGAGAATTCATTTAATTAACATCCACAAAGCCATGAAAGGCTTAAAGGACTGCAGGTATTACATATTACAGTCATTATAAAAGATATGTAGAGAATCAGTGAGATAAAGAAAATTGCATTTTTCCACTTTCCCACTCCACAGATTATCTGCTTCTTCATGCAAGGTCCTGGTAGATTCCACATCTATGAAGCAAAGTAACAATTTTTTAGAATTTATTTGTTCCCAGCTGTCAGCAGAGGCTATTAGAGTTTCTGCTTCACGACAACCTTGGAAATGTTGAAAATAATATGTTTGGTACATTCTGCTGGGCAGATTTGTTTGTCAGTGCCATTGGTAGCTGGCAAGTCTTGTTTACAGTGATTAACTGCTGCCTTGGTGGTGGCTGCAGGCCAGAGAGTGCAAATAAGTGAGAGTGTTTGTAAAGTCCCTGTTAAATGTGGAATTTTGATAGTCTCCCTTTCAGAGTCTATTCCTGTTTGTGAGAGACATACACACTCCTTGCAGAGGTGTTTCTCAGCATCTTCACTGCAGGAGAGGCTGCCTGTGCTTTGTCAAGCAAAGAGCTCTCCTGCTCTGCTTCTGCTTCTCTTTCTGCTTCCCCCTCATGCTCTGCCAACTCCACCTTAGATAAGCACAATGGATGGCTCGTGACACTGATTTCCAGCAGCACAAATCTGGAATTGTAAGTCAGGTGGGGAAGAGATGGTGATGATGACACATATGACAAGGTTTCCTATTAATCCCTTCATAAAAAATTGTGTGGGTTTTGTTTTTTGGGTTTTTTTTTTTCTTTTCTGGAATGAAGAAGCAAATTATAAAGCATGGAATCACCACAAGGCAATAAGTATTTTCTTTCTAGAGATTTTTACCATGCTGAGACATGACAAAGATTAATGTGAAGCTGATACCTGTTTAATACTCTTGTCCTAAAACATTCTATTTCTTTTCCCATCCATCTTTTGTCTCATACTGCACCAAGACTAGAGAAGTTCTTTAATGGCCATGATCCTGTTTCACAGCACAATCCAACAGCATCCTGACCAGGATTGTTTTGAGCTTATTTCTTTCCATCTGAGGAAGCAGATGAACCTTTTGGGGCTCCCTTAACAAATTATAACTTCCTAATAAAATACTTGTAGTTAAATTTATTGCCAATACATTGCCAATGCTGAGTGTGAAATACACATTCAGTTCTGCAGATTCTCTTGTTCTGTTGTTTCAGTGTATATATATGTATATATCTCAGTGTATTCTATATATTAGAGTGGGCCCAGCACAGGGAGGAGCTGGAGCTGCTGCAGAGAGCCCAGAGGAGGCACCAGGATGAGCAGAGGGATGGAGCAGCTCTGCTGGCAGGAAAGGCTGGCACAGCTGGGATTGTTCACCTGCACAGGAGAAGCTTTGGGCTGAGCTCAGGGTGGCCTTGCAGGGCCTGAAGGAGCCCCAGGGAACATGGAGAGAGACAATTCCCAAGGGCTGCAGGGACAGCACCCAGGGAATGGCTTCAAACTGAAGGGAGGAAGATTAGATGAGATATTAGGAAGGAATTCCTTCCTGTGAGGGTGGTGATGCACTAGAAAAGGTCTCCCAGAGAAGTTTTGGCTGCTCCATCCCTGGCAGTGCCCAAGGCCAGGTTGGATGGAGCTCTGAGTAACCTGGGATAGTGGAAGATGTCCCTGCCCATGGAACAAGATGATCTTTATGGTCCCATTCAACCCAAATAATTCTGTGATTCTCTGATTCTGTGATTTTATCACACCAAGTACATCTATTGCCTTAAAGGGTGCAATGTGCCCATAAAATTCAGTGACTTTACAGGAAACCAATCCATATTTGTGGTGCTTCAGCAAGGGTCTGTTAGCTCACACCATCCCCTCTCCTGTGCCTTCCTCACCACAATGTTTTTGTGTTTTCTAAAGCATCATTTAGCAGGGCTGAGCAGAGCAGTTTTCTCTCCTGAGAGCAGCAGCAGACATAGTGCTTGTGTTAATAAGTAATTTAATCTGTTAATACCAAATACCTCCCCACCTGAAGGAATACCTGGTCTAGATTAGTTCCAAACGTGGTTCAGAGCAGGCTGGGATTTAAGGGCAGCTGTGCCTGACCCAGAGATCTCTCAAATTTGTGACAGATTTCTGAGAGATCCTGTTTAATCTTGGATGAGTTGCCTGAGTAGTGGTGTCCCAACAGGATACACGTGTAGACCTGAGCTATAATCAGTGTAGTTTGTATGTTTGGGGTCAGGTGTGTCAGTCTCAGCTGCCTCAAAAGTTGGGTACATTTTTTTTAAAGCTGGCACCACTTTTATGCTTGGTCTGACTCAGTGAACTCAGTGATTTATGTGAGTTGAGGGTCTGTTTCCAAATATTGTGCATACTTGAAGCCTTAATCCCACTATTCTTGATCTTAATATCCAGAATCTTGATATCCCCAAATCTGTAGATACTCAAGCTTAAGTTAGTGGAAGAAGACTTTGCTAAATCTGCTTTGAATTACAAATCTGTGCTATGTGCACTTTATTTAAAGAGAAAATGACCTGTCAGCCAATCTTTAGAAATGGTACTTCATTTTGAATGCATTGAAAATTAAATTCTGTGTTTCTATGGAGAGCCAGTGTAGTGATGATATTGTGAATGTCAGAGTTCTCCATATAATTAACAAGAACTCTGTGTGTGCGAGTTCTGGCTGATAACATGCTGCTTCTGGAGTTCAGTTCTTTCAGCTACAACTCCTTTTTGTACCCTATGATCTAAGTATGTGATTCATCTGAGATGGATTCACACAAGAGGGTCATTTTAATTAGGATGCTCTCTGTGGTCCTCATGCATTTTATGTCCCAGCCAAAAATACTGAGTACATAGATTTTAATGAAATGTTAATATTTGGGCTGAAAATAAATATTTAACCAATTTCAAGACCTGGTTGGATGGGTCGTTGAGCACCAGGTCTAGTGGAGGGTGTCCCTGCCCATGGCAAGGAGGTTGGAACAAGATGATCTTTAAGGTCCCTTCCAATCCAAATCATGGTCAGTGATTCTATTAATTTAATTTTCATTAACACTGTCCTTTTCATTTGAGGAACTTCTGCAAAGAAAGTATCTCTAAGGAGTTTCCATTTCCTTCAGAAAATAATGTATTAACACAATGTTGCAGGAGAGAATTTCAATGTATGTTTGTGCTACTATGTATTTCAATCTTCAAATAATTTTTTGGCTTCTGGGAGAAAAGTAAACAATAAACCAAGCCAAACAAATGTCTCTATAGATCTGTTTTCAATAACAATGCCACCAGTATCAGAGTGCAGTGAGCCCACAGTTTTATGTGCACTTGAAATGAGATATTGCCAGAAAAAGAAATTGTCTTTTCTCCCTCCTCCTTCCTCTGGCTGCTTCTGCTCCCACCCAGCTGCTCATTCCTCTCCTGAGCATCCCCCACGTGCTGGCAGGAACACTTGTGCAGCTGTGTGACAGAGTGTGAAACTGCTGGGAGGTAGAAACATTTTGCTTTTTAAAACTTTCATCTTGATCAGCTCCTGCTCCAGTTCCAGAGGAAGGAGAACTTGGGGACCTTTGTGCCCACTCTATTTTCACTGCAGGCAACTCAGATGTAAAACTGACTTTCCACAATTCAGGAGAAAATTGCCAGAAGAGCACCAAGCCTTACAGGCAGTCAAGTTTCAGCAAAAACATCAAACTGCTGTGATACCTGCTTCCTAACATTCCTAAGCTCCTTTCTGTCCCCATCCAGCAGAGCTTGTCAGCAGGAGGACATCTCTCATGTCCCACAGCACATCTTGGGACTAAGATCCCTAAGCCAGCACTCAGCCAGTCAGCTCTGGGGATAAAAGCCAGCCAGACATGCCCTGTTCTGCAGAAAAAGAGCAGTGGCTGAGGAAATCATTATGGGGACACTAGAGGAGGACTTGTGAGGTTTAAAGGACAGGGGAACATGACTGAGGGCTTCTGTTTAACTGCAGAGACAAATGAAATGATGCAAGAGCAGCAAACCCCAAACCAGCCAGGCGGCTGAGTTGTAAGGGCTTGGTCACAGGGATGGGGAAGGAGTTTGTCTCCTCTCAGGGATGTGCTGCTCTTCCCAAAGCATGTGGGACCCAGCATGACACAGGACAGGACCTCCCCTGAGGGCCAGAGGAACCCACCCCAGATAACACCTCTCAGAAGGGGTCACATCTCCTTTAATGAATAAGGTCCTTTACCTCAGCTTCTCTACTACAGATGTCTTCCAAAATCTCCCACTGATGAGGATTAGAATTTTTCTTCACAGCCAATTTGTACTCACTTTGCATCTCCCTCAGCACCCTTCCCTGTCCTATCCCTGTCTGATGTTTACTCTGATCTATTTTGGGAGTGCCATCATATCCCCTCACAGCATCACTTTCAATAGATTAAAGCAATGAAGCTTTTTTTGGCACCCTTTCATAAGACAGGCTCTCCCCTCCCTCAGATGTTCCTGTAGCCCTCTCTGCACCTGTTCCAGTCTGAGTTTCTCTTTCTTGAGCCCGAGTAACTGGGATGGCACAGAGCAATCCAGAGGAGGCTTTGCCTCACCTCATGCATCTGAGGATCACATTTTTTTACCTCTTTCATTGCCAATCACCCTCATGGCTCAGGGTTATTTAAATGCATCCATCTTTTCCTTCCTTGATGATCATTAACTGACAAACTCCTTAAGTGCAATAGAAAAATCACTTTCTACTGTCTGACCCAGAACTGCTTGTCCCAAATAAGGTGACTTTGCACTTGATGCTCTTGTATTTCATCGTATTTCTGCTGTGCCACTTGAGGCCTCCTTTTATCTGACACAGTGTGGGAGCCACTGTGACCTTTCACAGCCACCTGGCTGAAAGGACACCAGGATATTTGTCAAGTAAAGAACTTCCCAGGACGTGCTTGGTTATGGTGCTGGAATAAATGGACTTGATTGACTGATGTGGGAAGAGTTTCCTGATGTTTCTAAGCAAGAAAGTTAAGAGACTAAATGTGAAATCCTTTATTACTTCTGTTTTCCTGGAGCTTCTGGATGATGTTTAATTGGAATTCATGCTGGTGGAAAAAGATGTTTTTTTTTTCCCTGAAACTCAAATGTGCCATCAGGGTGAACTTTAGTTTCTGTTGAACTTTCCAGAGGAAGGTTAGAGAATCTGCTATGCTGAGAAGTGCTCGAATTCCTGTTTTCCCCACACAAATCCCACCTGGTCAACATGCCAGCAAGTGCTCTTTTCACAGGAGAAATGCACCCTAAAAGGTATTTTCATTTGAGAGCTGAAGCAGAAATAGAAAAACACTTTCCCAAAATAAGAAACTCAAGAATTTTAGAGAAATGAATTGTTGATTATGTGCCCTGAAGCTTACCATGACTTTCCCTTTGCTGCCAGGAGACTGAAAAGTCTGATGCCACAGAGGAGAAGTCTGATGCCACAGAGGAGAAGTCTGATGCCACAGAGGAGAAATCAGAAGCCACAGAAGACAGATCTGATTCCAAGGATGAAAAATCTGATGCCATAAATGAAACTGAGGCACACACAGAAGACAAGGCGGATGAAGGAGCTCCTGAAGAGGCTCAGTCTGACCAGACACCACCAGAAGGTCAACAGGTAATTTTTCTTTTCTCTTTGTGATCTGGGGGTTTTACCTGTGCTAAGCACATGAAACATAAACCCACCAGCCCTCCTGGTGTGTCCCAGGGTGACTGATTGGAGAATGTCTTGTGGATGTGTTTTCTTTGATATCAGGATGATTTGAAACCTGGAGAAAACTCCAGGGAACTTTGTTCTGATTCTTGAATAACAGCAGCTGCCTTTTGCCACTTGTTACCACAAGCTTTTTATTTTATCTTGATGGTCATTGGGAACCAGAGTCTAGTTATGGAGAGTAATTTAGGACTAGACATCTGAGTCCTGCCTGTGTGAAAAAACAAATTGCTGCTCTCGAGGGCCAGCATGTGCAGTGCTCATAAATCTGCTCGTAAATGTTTGCTGCAGATCTGACAGTGACTTCTCCAGGCCTTGCAGAATCCCCTGGGCAGTGCAGAAAACAAGGCCAATGTTTTCCTTTCTGTCTGCTCCTGCTGTGGCATTACAGATCTCAAACTGCAGCTCAGGTTGTCCTTTAAGGATGGGTTTATTTGGATGCTGACTCTTCCCAGGGAGTCAGGCCTGCTGCTGCATCAAGCACTCACACTCGTCAGGTTCCTCTGTGTTTGGAGATCAGATGGTCCCTGGGGAATATACAGCACAAATGCATCAGTTCTTACATCAAAAATCAGAACAAACCCCAGTGGAGTTTGGTTGTTTTTTTTTTTTTTTTTATCTAGCTGCAATATTTCTCCAGAGGAAACACCTCTCTGTAGGCCTTTCCCCACTGCCCTTTTAATAGTGACTGCTCTGGTCACTCTTAGGCTGGACAAGCCCCTTTTACACACCCTCATGCACATCTCAGCCACTGGGAAGTCCCACTTACAATTTCAAAACAGTGATGAGTAGAGACAGTCCTCAGTGGGAACTAACTTCCTCCTTCAGGAAAATTATATCCAAGCACTTTTCATGTTGCTATGAATTTCAGCTGGCAGGTGAGTGCCATCAAACTCCTTTTTTTTTTTGGCTCATAAGAGGAGCCAAAACTGCTGCCTGGCTTGGGTGCCTTGCCCTTCTGGCTGGCATTCTGCTTTAATGTTTTTCAAATGAGAGTAAAATGCTGGAATTTGCAAATGTGTCAGGCAGCTGTGTAGGAGAGGTTTTGCACTGACATCATGCAGCACCACTCCTATACACCCAGCACCTTGCTCCACTTCTCATGGACAGGATTGGAGTTAAAAATGGAAAATAGATTTCTTTGCAGTTTTTCAGGGAGGGAGAGGCAGAGGAGAGAGCACAGAAAACACTTTTTGCCCTGTTCCACCACCCACCTCCCGTGTCACTCAGGACAAATCACTTCAGTGCCGTGGCATCTGCCTGCCTTGCTATAGTTCATCCCAATTATCACTTCTGTTGGGATGGCATGAATCATTCTGTAGGAATTCTGCTATTCTCACTCACTGCAGACAGCACACAGAGGACAGGGTTAGATGAGAAGAGCAACTCTGAGGCAACTACAGCAAGATGAATTCCACCTTTTGTCTCTGTATCTCATTTTATGCTTATAAAAGAAAGTAAAAATATCATTTCCTTACCTGAGCAGGGTTTTATGACAGCAAATATGCTCAAAGACTGCCAGATTGCCATCAGAGTATCTCCAGTGGATGTTAGGTCCTAAAGGATAGAGGTATTTTCAACACAAACATTTGAAAGATGGCAGGTTTATGTTCCATGGCTGAATTAATATGCCAGTGGGAATTTAGCACTGGAATTTTGGCCTTGTTTAGCACTGCTCCAAACCACCTCAAAAATGACTCCCATTTGAGGGGTGTAACCAAGCCAGCTTTTCTCTTTGCAGGAGCAATGTCAGTGCTGTGGAAAATTCTGGAAGTTACCTCAGCCTTTGCCAGTGAGCACAGCACAGAAACCAGAACAAACTGGGGCTGTCCCAGCCCTGGGAGGGTCCTGGTTTCAGGAGGCTCCTCCAGTGCCCAGTAGCAGGGGATGTTCAGTGTGGAGGCTGCAGCTCTCTCCAGCTTCTGCTGCTCTTGCTGGGAGATGCAGAACTCCAGAAGCTCCAGCTTTTTGTCTGCATGGATGCAGTGCCTCCCATTCTTGCTTTGTCTGTCCCTTTGCTTTTGAGTTTCTTGAAGCCAAGGCTGAGCTCCAGCTCACATGGACCCTGGTGGTCACTCCATGTGCTGGTAATAAATTTTCTGTAGTTGCACTGTCTGATTTTGACTTCAGATTTAAGCTTGGAGGTTGGAGTATTTTTTAAGTGTCCCAGTTAAATCAGTTTTCAGTACAGATTAGGCTCCCTTCAGGGCAAAATCATTTTAGAAACATGTTCAAAAATCATATTGTAATGCAAGTCTGTATCCTGTCTCAGCAGTTCCCCAAGCCGTATTTAAACCCTGGCACTGCAACTCACTCCCTTAAGTCATTCCATGAGAACTCAAATCAATCCCTCTGCCTTCTGTGTGGCACTGTGACATCTGCCTCTTGTCTTTGGGATTTTGTGTAGGATCAGCTCTTTCCCCCAATAGCCAGCTTAGGATCTAACATTGAATTCTATTCACTTTGTACATTTTTTTTTTAATTTCTCTCATCACTTCTGCTCAATCTACAGTCTAAAACCAGCTTGTATTATTTTTTATTCCCTGTTGAGCCAAGACATCTGTTGCAGCCTACAACACTTGACAGAATCACAAGCCAGATTCTGAATGATGATATATAGCATAGATAAGACTCTCTATAATTCTGATTATACTTTCATTTTGTAGACCAGCTAATTACCAAAAAAAACCCACAAAAACTCCACCTGAAAATCAAACAAAACCCAGCTCCAGATCTTTGCTTGCCAATGAAACAGTTTTGATTGGAAGTAACTGAGGAAAAGGGAGCTCAATTTAATGATTTTATAGTCCTTTTCCAACATAAAAGTTAAGCTTAAATGTGCTTTGTGAGTTAATTCGGAGAACATTATCTCCAAATGAATCCAGTGAATTCCACATAATTTTCCTAAATTCAGTATTTAGCTTCTGCTGTGTTTTCCCTGTCTGATTTCTGATATTCTCTCTTTAATTTATCTTTTTAACATTTTCTTTTGTATCTCTTTCTGTAGGAAGGCGAGGAAGAACATGCAGCAACAGGGGTATAGTATACCTGGATATTTTATTATCATCTTTTGTTTGTGTGCATTTAATTCATTTTCAGTCCTTCTGCTTCACTCAAAAGCTGGTAAAATCTTATTCATGAAAGTAAATACACCACAGTCATATTCTGCTAGAGATAATGACTGGTCCTGTTGTGGTGTTATTGACTGGGAACAAAGATGGGCCTTAAATCATTAAAAACTGTAAATGGAAGGGAAATTGTCTTCAGAGTCTTCAATAAAATTTGCCAAGGATTCCTGTGACAAGTCCATCTCTGATAATCACTGACTGACACCATGCTGTGGTTGCATTTTCAGTTGTCATTCTGACAATTTAGGCAATTCTGCCCATAAAGGAGATATTTCCCTCATGAGAATTTGTTACACCCAGGTGCAAATCCTCAAACACTTTTCTGCTTTGCCCAAACCTTTGGGATCATCCAGTGCCACCCCAGCAGCACCAGCATCACCCCAAACCCTGTCCCCAAGGGCCACATCCAGACTGCTCTGGGACAATTCCAGCGACTCCAAACCTCCCTGGGCAGCTCATCCCAAGGCCTGACCCCTCTGCCAGGGAAATTTTCTTTCCCAATATCCAACCTCAACCTCTTCTGATGCAATTTAAGAGCATTTCCTCTCATTTTTTCTCTGCCCCTCTTGTCAGGGAGTTGTGCAGAGCAATGAGGTCCCCCCTGAGCCTCCTCTCCTCCAGCCTGAACCTCCCCAGCTCCCTCAGCTGCTTTCCCAGGATGTTTTCCTGACCCTAAAGCTCCTGGAGCCATCAGCAAAGTGCAGGGGTTCCTGGAGAGGCTGCTGAGGGCCATCAAGCCTGGTTAGTTTTACCCTGACACCACCAACTAATGCTTCAAGCAAGAGAAAGAACATTTTTTCTCCCTTGTAAAAGTTAGTTGACCTGAATTTTGGATGGAAGTTGGTAAAATCTCAAAGATGTGGCTTGTCTGTGGGCTCTCCTGGCCCTGTGTCAGTTCTCAGGAGATAAAGAAGGCACCTTTCCAGGGGGAAAATGCCCACAGAGGCAATATTCCTTTGGCATAACAACTTCTAATCCACAGATGTTTCTATTACATCTCTGGTTTTGCATTCTTTAGTGCAATGTTTTTCCCTGGAAAACAGTTGAAACCAGGAATCTGATTCCAACAGCTCCATTCCCAGGCAGATTTTTCAGTAGGATTTCACTTCAGCATCTCAGGTGTGACTCCTGCACAGACAGGAGATACCTGAGAGAAAAAACAAATGCTCATGTATGAACTGCAGTCCTGACTGAAAGCTCATTATTGATCCTTTGATTGGTCATTTGATTATTCCAGGAAGAAATTCACATCACTTTTGCAGTCCAAGCAGTTTGTGAAGGGGTGGCAGATTGAGATAAAGCTGATTTATACACATGGGCGTGCCTTTGGACAAGAGATGGATGGAAGAGGAGCAGAGGAGCCCACAAAGCAATTTCCAGCTGTTTTTCAGAGTAGAGCTTCATTTACTCTAGAAGGAGAATAAGCAGAGATTGTTGTCAGTGTCACACAAATTCAAGCTTTCAGATAACTGTTGATTGAAGCAAAGGGCTGTTGTCTTTCAATTGTGTCATTTCTCCTACAGAAAAGAGAGAAATAAGAACTTTAGGGATAGAAACAAAGCTATATTATCTGATTCCAGCTGGTTTTTAGATCATTCAGGAGCCTAGTTCCTATGCCATGAATATTTAGTTGTTTACTGCTTCAGGAAAGTGTATAATTAAAAATACTAAACTTTTGGTCATATTTACACATATTTTATATTCTCATTTTGATTTTGAGCATGTGTTTGCAGCTTAACCACGTGTTCTAACCTCCCTAAGAAGAGGGTTCTTATATTCCAGCACGTGCCTATTAACTCCACAAAATAAAGCCCTGCCATGTTGAGATTAAAAACTCTATATTAATTAATTAATTAATATATTATTAATTCTGTTTTTGAATCTCAAAGAATATTGCATTTACTAGAAATAGAACAGTTGTAAAAGCAGAGCTTTGCATTTCAAGACTGTTTTATTTTTCCTTTCAATTCCTATACAGTAACCACAAATATTTTCTATTTAAAAAAAAGGAAGAAGAAGAAAAGCAGGGAGAGGGAGAAGAAAAGGAAGAGGTGGAGGAGGAGGAAGAGTCTTAGTACAGTTCCCTACGACACAATATTTCTTGAACAGGTTTTCAGGTAAATACTGAGACATCAAGCACAGTTTCTGAATACCTTTAAAGTAACAGAACCTTGCAATTTTTGTAATTATTGTTGTGGACAGGGGAAGAGTCCATGCACAACGTACCCAGCTGATGACTCAAAAGTAGATTTAACTGTTGTAGCTTGTCTTTCACATGGAATAAGAATTCTTCCCTCTCCTCTCTTACTCAGCTACTGCTTCCACTGCAGCTTTTAGGAGCTCCATGTCTCACATGAATTCCTCTCTCAAATTTAGTGGAAAACTTAAAATACTGGTAAGAGAGAGGAGCCTGACAAGAAATATGAGTCAGTATGAAATTACTGAAAATAGGCCAAATTTAGAACCCCAAAACAGGAAGCACCTGGAAGGCAGAGTTTGTCCTGTGCAGGTCTGTGAGCACACCAGCCCTGCTCAAGTTCTGTCAGCATGTACTTTCTGATTTTAATTTTTAGGTTTTCTCCTTCCTCTGTCCCTTCTCTCCCACACTGAAATACAGATCAGAAAATCATTTACTGTGGAGAAACTCAAACTTACAAGAGAATTTCCAGCAGATTTTCCTTTGGGTGATGGGACTTCCTCCTGATCCCAAAGGGCTCTTTCTAGGATCCATGGAATCATGGAATGGTTTGGGTTGGAAAGGACCTTAGAGATGATGCAGTTCCAACCCCTGCCATGGGCAGGGACACCTTCCATGATCCCAGCTTGCTCCAAGCCCCAATGTCCGGCCTGTCCTGGGCTGGATTCCCATCTGACTCAGACTCTGAGGTAGCTGCCAAAGGTTTCACCAAAATCCCACCAGCTGCAGGTGGGATTTCCCAGCAGCTCAACAGGGCAGGAAATCCATCACTTCTTTCATGCTGCCTCTCCCAAATCTGGGTTCATCTGTTGCTTTAATTAATGGAATTAATTCATCACAACCTTGTCCAGAGTTCAGACCTGTAACATCACGGAAGTGCTGAGCTCTAATTGATTTTTCTTTGGTTTTGTTCAGGAAGCACCAGCTGGAGCCACCCACCAAAGAAAAGAAAATCCCTTTCTCAAGCAAAGCACCACTACCTTTTGTGCCTGTATAAACATAAAAACAGAACACAGACACCACTCTGTCCCACCTGTAGCCTTTATATATATATATATATATTTGGTATTCCAGTTGTTAGAATGGATCTCATGTCTGACAGATTCAGTCAATTGTTATGTGTTGGGACAGTTTTGTCCATGTCACATTTAGATTGTGAGCTCTCCAGGGCAGGAACCACGTCTCTCTCCATGTCCAAACACTGCCAAGCACGTTGCTGCCACTCAGCAGCCGACTGCACTCACACCAGTGACATCTTCAGAGGAAAAGAAATTCAGCACTGAAAACTGCAAAGAGGCTTCCTGCACACAAGCCATGTGAGTCACTTATCCCTCAGCTGGCATTTGAAAATGATTGAGATTCCCATTGTGCAGCAGTTGAAATAAATGTGTTTTCTGTCGTATCTGCTCTTTGTCTCCAAAGCATTAATTTAACTCTGCATGCAGATGTTTTCTCCATCCTTTGGGTTGTGGGCTGTACAAAGTCATGGAATCACAGAATCATGGAATGGTTTGGGTTGGAGGAGACCTTAAAGATCATCCAGTTTCCACTATCCCAGGCTGCTCAGAGCTCCATCCAACCTGGCCTTGGACATTTCCAGGGATGGAGCAGCCAGAGCTTCTCTGAACAGCCTCTTCCAGGGCCTCTCACAAAAATTTCTTCCCAATATCCCATCTAATGCTACTCTCTGGCAGTCGGAAGCCATTGCCAGTGTCCTGTCCCTGCAGCCCTTGGGAATTGTCTCTCTCCATGTTCCCTGGGGCTCCTTCAGGCCCTGCAAGGCCACCCTGAGCTCAGCCCAAAGCTTCTCCTGTGCAGGTGAACAATCCCAGCTGTGCCAGCCTTTCCTGCCAGCAGAGCTGCTCCAGCCCTCTGCTCATCCTGGGGCCTCCTCTGGGCTCTCTCCAGCAGCTCCACGTCCTTCCAAAATCATCAGCTCAAGGTGCAGCAGTGGCCAAGACCCAGGGAAATGCACTGTCAGCAGGATGGCTTTGCAGTCATACAGACCTGGCTGTGTTAACATCTTGAACAGGTTGTGCAGTCTCAGGGAAGTCCTGGGGTTGTCAGAAATATGGAGAAAACAGCAGCTGGAGAGGATGAAACAGCTGCTCCATGAGGAGGCTGAAAAGACTCTTCAATTTGGAGAGGAAGCCAAGGAAGCTACAAAAAAATCATAAAGATGAATGCAGAACAGTGAGTCAGAAAATCCTGCAACACCATAATGAAAATTAGCAGACACAATGAAATTAATAGATCAGCTTGGAAGAGAAAACAGAGAGAATGTTTTTATGCAGTGAGTCAGGAAATTTTGGAATTCGTCGTCACAGGATGTTATGGAAGCTGAAAATGTCAATGGGTCCAGGAAGGGATGGGGCAATGTTAGGAAAAGGAGGGTCATAAATGGATATTACAGCCTGGGATGTGTCCACAACATCCCAAATCCAAGGAATCACAGCTGCTGGTGACTGGCAGCAAAAGGATTTAAATACATCAGACTTGCTATTCCTAAATGGTTTTGCCCATTTCCACTTTCAAAGGCTGAGTGCCAGGTTAGGTGAGCACAGGTTATGTTCCTGCAGGTAATTCCTTTTCCTGGGGAAAATTTTCTCCATCCCACCAGCAGCCAAATCAGGACACCAGTCATGGAGGTTTTGAGCAGAAGGACTTTTGGGATCATGGTGGACAATATAAACACAGAACTGTTAATCACTCTGGAAATCTGGTAAATCCAATGTGTGCTGTGCCTTGATGCATTCCCTGAGCTTCCTGTGGCTGGTGAAGCACAAGCTCCACTTTTCCCCTCGGAACAAAACCCCTGAGTGTCCTCAGGACATCAGGCAGGGCCACAGGCTTGAGACAAAGCCCACCACACTTTGCACATTCTTGTTAAGGCAGAAACACAGCGGTGATCTTCTGGAGAGGGTCTAATCTGGGAAGGCTGGGAGGGAATGTCAGGAATGCTAAGCCTCCCACGTGGGAGGGACACGCTGCCCTGGTCTCCAGCTGGTGGCTGGGGTGAAACAGCAAACGGGGTAGAGGAAGATCCTACAGCCAGCAGAGAAATTTGGGGCGTTCCTTGGGATCAGCACGTGCTGGTCATCCTTCCTGCCAGGAGAAAAGGAGGCTGTGAGTATGCCAAGGATCAACTGGGGCTGCTCAGTGGTTTTAGCCAGAACGTTAATTCTGCTTACATAAGCTTAATATTGTCCGCAGTAATTTAGTGCAACTGGGCAAAGAATTAAATCTTTTCTAAACTACAGCTGAATGAAAATCAGTAGCACGAATTTGTGAGCTGTTGGCTTAAATGCACTTGAAAGAATGCTGTCTGCATTTGTATATTCCTGTTTTACTGGGAGAAGGCAACTGCAGCTGGTTAACACACAATACACAGCATTTCACAGGCTTCAGGAATCCAGGGATGCAAAATCCTTCCAGTGCACCCCAGTTACACGCAAACCAGCAGGCTGTTCTTTTTTTATTTATTTTTTTTTTTGGTGACACTTTGGTATGTAAAGCAATTTCCTTGGATGACTGATGCTTGAAACTTCTCGTATGCTGAAACAAGCTAAAATTAGAAAGGCTTCAAGCTATGCTTCCTACAGATCCATATATGTCATAGGATGTGGCTGTTGGCACGTTGGGATGATTGATTGTCAAGTTTCACAGGCTGCTGAAGTGTAAAAGACGTGATTTCGAGTGCCATGGTAAGCAACAAAGTGGATAGGGCTAGTTAGTCAATTGTTTGTTTTGTGGGAAAATAAATCTGAGGTGCTTCACTGTGCTGCTAGTAAAGGGTTTGGCATGGCAGGTCCAGAAGGCAACTTGGGCCATGGATGAGAGCACTTCTGAACCAGCAAACTGTGTGAGAGATCTTCTCCCAAGAAAACTCTTTGTGAAATTCATTGGAGAAAAATGAAACATTTCAGGAGCTTTGCCAGGGCAGCACCAGCCCCCAGTCAGGATTTCTGGCCACTTTTCCAGCCACCACATCTGTTCATCCACTTCCAAGTAATAAAACTTGCTTACAGTCTTCTCTTTCATGTCAGAATATCAGCATTAAAGGAGGTAAGTCTGCCTGTCTGCATCCCTTGGCAACTTCAGGAGGCTGGAAATACGCTTGACATATCATCTGGGAAGCTGAGAACTCCAGACCGTTATTCCTTCATGAAGCAGATTGTGAGTTTTGGGTTTGATGTCAAATATCCTGAAGGATGCTTGTTGTTCCCGTCATTGCCAAGCAGGAAGCACAGGGAGGGAGCAACAAATCTCAGCTGAGACTCAACCAGTTTCTGTCTCCATTTAGCTCAGGGGAAAGTAACTCATAGGTTACTTGAGGTGCAGAGTTGGATGACATAAATAAGGGCACAGGAGTCCAAATTAGGTGTGGAGAATCATGGTGATGACTTCCTGTCACTGAGAACTTGGGATCATTTAGGTCGGAAAAGACCCCTGAGGTCACTGAATCCAACCATAAACTTAACACTGCCAAGCCCACCCCTAAAAAGCCTCCTTGAGAGTCACATCTTCACTTTAAAATACCTCCAGGGATAAAAGTAGGAAGGAACTGTGGAGAAATGAAGGATGAATCTCTGAGAACACCTGGGAGTGCTTTAGAGGCCACAGTTTCTTTGAGGAACTGCACTTTTCTCTTTCAGCATGTTTGGTTTGTGAGGAATAACTCTGTCACTGGATTTAAGGGAAGTTGAGTTTTGATACCAGCTCATCCAAGCCCATTATTAACCACAGACTACCCAGTTAACTTCCTTTCACCTTTATGTGAAAAGTGAGGAAATACTGCAGAGAACTTGTGGGAATAAAATCAAAGTATCAATGCACTGATGAAAAAATGAAAGCATCACTGCACCTTCTTCCTTTGTTGAGATTATTTGCTTCTGAGTTGTCCATTCCCCTTGAAAAATTATAATTTTTTTCCCCTCACCCTATTGATATCTGACAGCCATCAAACCTTCTCCTTCACATTGCATTTTCACTGCTTTCTCACCAAACTCTCCTATTAAGCAGCCTGCAGGAGAAATGGCTGAGAATATGCTCACCTTTCACTCCTTTTTGCTCACTGGATGGCCCTGAAGGTCTCCTCCAGCCTTGATGTTTCTGTGATTCCGTGACATTTTGAAGCAGAACAGAATTTATCTGTGTTTCCTACTTCACTGAAAAAGTTTGGAGCATATTTCTGAGACAGCAGAGGTTACTTCCCTTATGTACGTAGAGGAAGATGTCACACAGAGCGCCTTCCTGCCAGCTAGCTGGGATTTTGCTGAGAGGTGTGGAAAAAAACTGCTAGCACCTCTCCTTCCTCAGCAGTGTAATCCCTCAGGAAAACATAGCCCCAGAAAAAGAAGCCTGGAAGTACAAAACAATGCAAGAACCTAAAAAAACTTTTTTTTAAAAAAAAAGAAACTTTTTTTTTCTCGTTAACTGTGTAGCAGCAGAGGTCAGTGGATCAAAGAGAAACCAAATCCCAAAGAAGGGATCTTCTCCCTCTCCACAACTCCCTGACAGGAGAGTGGGGCCAGGTGGGGATCAGGCTCTGCTCCTGGGCAAGAAGGGACAGGAGGAAAGGAAAGGAAAGGAAAGGAAAGGAAAGGAAAGGAAAGGAAAGGAAAGGAAAGGAAAGGAAAGGAAAGGAAAGGAAAGGAAAGGAAGGGAAAGGGAAAGGAAGTGGATTCAAGCTGCACTAAGGGAAGTTTAGGTGGGATATGAGGAAAAATTGATGCAAGGAAAGCGTTGTTGAGCATTGGAATGAGCTGCCCGGGACAGTGCTGGAGTCTCCATCCCTGCAGGGAGTTTAAAGCTGTGCAGATGTGGCACTTGGGGACATGGGCCAGTGGTGGCCTTGGCAGCGCTGGGGCAACAGTTGGTCTTGATGATCTGAAAGGCCTTTTCCAACCTAAATGTTTCTGTGATTCCAAGACAGATACCAGGACACAGCAGAGCTCAGAGTGCACATACAGAGGGTGAGGATGGCTGTGGAACCCAGAGCTCCTGAGCTGTGGGGCTGGGGTCAAAGCACGGTGGTTTCTGCTCTGCTGAACTCCAGGATGAGATCCTGGCTGGATGCCACTGTCCTGTCAGTTCCAATTTGCAGTGCCCTGCTCTGGTGGGTCCCAGCAGAGGCTGCAGGTGAGCTGGAGCTGTGTGCTGAGCAGGGCTGAGCCCAGCTGTTGCCAGCCTGAGCCTTCAAAATCACATTACCCTGATAAAATTTGCAGTCCTGGAGCTCTCCAGGCAACACCAAGCACACGAGCTGCCTTCCTTCCTGGTGCCCAGCCTGTGTTTCCCTTACCCCTAAGCATGGGGATTTTTTTGTTTGTTTAGTATTTTATTCTAACAAAAGTGAAGCACCTCCACAATAGGCTCCAAATAAATAAATAAAAAAACCAGGCACATTCTCTTCCAGCACCCCTCTGGCCAGGGAGGTGACAGCTTTTGCATGGCACTGCACATGAGTGATTCCCAGCAGGCAGGGATGGAGCAGGAATATTGGCTTCCTGTGGGCTCCAGTACTTTTCCACAAGCATTAGAGTCTTGCTGGATTTTAATGATGGGTCATGCTGCACCCAGTTGAAATGGGTTGGATCCTGGTGTCCGTGTGGTCTCAATCAGATAAATCACTATAAGAAAATTAATTCAGCTCCTGGCCAGCCTCGGGCTGGTTTTGGGGGAGTTGCCAGTGTGGCCTATCCAGAGATAAATACAGGACGTGGAGGAAGCAGCTCTTGGAGGGCCAAAATTTGGGTGGGGAGTCACCCAGCTGTGCCATGGTGGGGACACCTCCACCTGATCCCCAGCACTGGGAGAGGGGAAGGTTGTGGGGAAGGAGGAGGGACATGCCCAGGTTAGAGAAAACCTCCAAGGGTGGGTCCTGGGCACTGTGTTTAACATCAGCCCCAGCACAGGCTGCCTGTGCCAAAGAAATGAGAACTGGCAGGGAGTTGAGGAGCATTGCCAGTGTGGAGGAAAACAGGACAGAATCCCAGAAAGAAGTGAAAGGTCCCCAAGTAGAGATATCAGATAAAATTTGGTGGCATGGAGTCCCAGCATCACTTGCTTTGGGGGCTAATAAGAATTTCTGCTAGAAACTGGGATCCTGTCCTAGAACTGGCCCAGGAGGCAGAATTTTGTGTGCACAGGTTTGTCTCCAAGCTGTGGGGAGCTGTAATGTGATGCAGCCGTGGCAAAGAGGAATGTGATGAGTAGATGTCACAAGGAGTTATTTTCAGAAGTAAAGGGGACACCTAGTCACATTGCAAAGCAGTGCCCTGGCACCTCCTTTGGGGCAGGTCCTGTGCAATGCTTGAATCCTGACCAAAAACGTTAAATCCACACTGAAGAGATCAGGGAAAAGCCATTCCAGTCATCCAGGTCAGGCACTGTCGAATTTATGAGAGGAGGCAAGAGGACCTTGGTTGGTGTAGAGCACTGACATTTCCAGATTGGAAATTCCCAGAAATGGTGGATAATGAAAGTTGTTTCACACCCAGGAATAGAAAAAACATAAAGCTGGGGAGGGAACTTATTCCAGAGGAAGGAGCAATAACATCTCTTTGGCAGATGTGCCCTCAGTACTGCAGCTGTCAGGAGGAACATGGGGTGTAAAGCAAGGAGAGACAGCAAATACTGGGTGTGCAGGACCTGTAGTGTGCTGGAGGCACCCGAAAAGAGTGAATTCAGCCAGGGCTAAGTGTCTTGGCAAATTATTCTGCACTCCTGTTCTCAGCAGTGCGTTTGTAACCCGTGGCGATCTTTGCCCAACTGTTACTACTCCAAACCTCAGCACCAACCTCTTGACTAAGAGGAAGAGCTAAAAACACAGATTTTTTGGTGCCTGCTGTCTGAAGGGGGGCGTGCTGAAACCGTGTCTGCTACGACATCAGAGAGCCTGGCAGACACTCGATCCCTCTGGCGTCAGCGCCGGGATAATCCCCCGTCGCTGCTGCGCACAGAATGAGGAGATGGGACTCTGAGAAATCCTGGTAGAAAATCTAGAAGGCTGCTCTTTATTAGAACAATGTACCCTTTTTATAGGGTTCTTCACCAACAGCTACTTGATTGGTTAAATGACATGATGCCTCTCCACCACCATTGGTTGAGATGGAGAGAGCCTGTTTTGAAAACACACACGAGGAAATATCAAACTAAAGTGAACGAACAGCACCTGTTATTTTGAGAGTGAGAAGTGCTTACAAAACCGTCTCTCAGTCTTTCCTGAGAACATGACATGCTTACAAGGCTGTCCTCTTCAGAGGAAAGATGTTTTTCCTTGGGAAAACTCGAGCTGATGCTGGATTTCTCTAAAATCCACCAAATGTCAGCCCCACAATCCCCCAGGAGGTGACAGAGCCTCTTTGGGTTAGGGGCAGACCCCACCCCAGGCTGGCAGCAGGGCTTAGTGACATGCCAGAGATGAAAGTCAGAGACTCCTGCAGGGTGCCCTGGCAGGATGGATTTTGGGTTTCCAAATGAGACACTGAGCCAGTGGCAGAAACTCAGAAGTTCTTCTCCCTTGCTTGGGGCCATCACCTTTGGGATTCTGTCCCTGTGCCCCTCCCAAGGTGAGAGCCCACCTGCAGAGCTGCCCCAGCCCTGGGAATTCCCAGCACAGGGAGGAGCTGGAGCTGCTGCAGAGAGCCCAGAGGAGGCCCCAGGATGAGCAGAGGGATGGAGCAGCTCTGCTGGCAGGAAAGGCTGGCACAGCTGGGATTGTTCACCTGCACAGGAGAAGCTTTGGGCTGAGCTCAGGGTGGCCTTGCAGGGCCTGGAGGAGCCCCAGGGAACATGGAGAGAGACAATTCCCAAGGGCTGCAGGGACAGCACCCAGGGAATGGCTCCCAGTTCCAGAGGGCAGGGTTAGGTCAGGTATTAGGAAGAAATATTTTGCTGTTAGGGTAGAAGGCACCAGAACAGGTTTCTTAGAGAAATTTTGGATGCCCCTGCATCCCTGGAAGCATTTCTCAGTGATATTGCTTGCTGGCAGAAGGAAAACCCCAACAGCTGCCTTTTGGTCAAAAACTATGACTCCAGCAGAGTCTTTTTTTTTCCTGTGACTTGGATGAGATTTTGTACAAGACATTTCCTCTAAAGGAGTTAGATTAAAACAGAAAGGTTCCAGAAAAGCAAAGACCAGTGACCTTCTTTTATTTTGCCTGAATTTTTTTTTTTTAAGAAGTGTTTCCCCTCTTTCTTTGTGTGCAAGGGCTGGGAGACACCCTTTGTGTTGAGAAGATGCCAAAAAGGTAATTTCTAATTCCTCTAGCCCCTGCTGCCAAAGCTTAGCCATGCAACCCCAATAAAAGACTCCAGAGTATCCAATTGCTTCAAGAGTTGATGCTTTAATATCTGAAGCCCAACACTGACTGACTCCCTAAAAGCAGGGAGCTGATTTAGTGGGCGAGAGGAAACAAGGACAGATATATTTACTGCTCATCTATGTTTTACTGCCCTGTATGAAAGATTAATGAGCTCTGAACTTGTGGGCAGCCAGTTTTCCTGGCCTGGCTCATGCTAAGGAGGAGCTGGAGGGGGGGTGGTGACACCCCCATGTCTGGGTGAGCACAACACACCCTGATCTGGGTGGGTCATGGTTGTGATCTCCTGAAAAAAGGAGGGCTTGAGAGGGGGAATATAAACTAGAGACCAGATAAAATGCTTACGAGCAGAGCAAGTTGTACTATCTGCAGATTTATTTTTTTTTTAAATATTCTTTTCAGAGAATCACAGAATCATTGAGGCTGGAAGAGACTGCCAAAATCATCCAGTCTCACTGTCAACTCAGAACCACCAAAATCACCCCTGAACCATGTCCCCAAAGGCTGCATTCAGACACATCTTGAGCACTTCCAGAGCTGGCAGCTCCACCACCTCCCTGGGCAACTCATTCCAATGCCTGACCACTCTTCCAGGGAAAAAGTTTTTTCTTATATCTAATCTGAACTTCCCTGGGCACAACTTGTGGCCATTTCCTCCCATTCTTTCACTTGAGAATCACTTTCTATGTTTAAAAAATGCCATTCATGTAAAGTCACCTGGCAAGGAAGCCCTCAGAAATAAATCTATAAACACTCAGCTGGACACTGCCCTTGTGGTGGACACCTTGGAGCTCATATTTCATGGGGCAGAGTGGAAGAGGGATGAAGTAAAACACAAAAGCTGTGGCCACCCTGGCTGCAAGAAGACCTGAACTCTGTAAGAGGGCAGGGAGCAAAGACTGGGGCTCTTCAGCTTGGTGTTTGAGCAGGGTCTGCTCCACCAGCTTTTTATTTTATTTAGTGACTCTCAAATACACTCAGGGTGTCCCCCTGTGCAAGGTGAGGGATGCAAGCACCAGCCCAGATGCAAAAATGAGGGAGATTCTTTCCAGAACCAGACATCCTTCATAGAGGGAATGTTGGTCACAACAACCCCGGGGAGCT
>WEZZ01008630.1:4738-15996 GCA_013400585.1 Chloropsis cyanopogon | reverse complement strand
TAAAGACCATTTCCTCCCTGCTTTTAATTAGGTAGTGTTATTAGGATTATGCCATAGCCCCTGAAAAATCAAACATTATTTAATGTAATAATTGCCTCAGTAACTGTTAATTGTTAAGATGAACACTTAATAGCTCATAACAAATCAAGTTAAAACCAATGATTTTGTTTGTTGCAAGATGCAAAGCATCATCAGCTTTTGAAAATCTTAGGTAAATCTTCAGGATGAGGAGAATTGAAAGCACTTTCTGATTATAGGGATTTTTAATTTTATTATTATTTTTTCCCTTACTTCATTTTATTTTAGATTTTAACTAACAAACCTTTGATAAGAGGATAAGATAAGAGATAAGGCAAAACTGCCACCATAGCTTAATGAGTATGAATCCAGAAAGGATTTTAGAAATCAGATTGATAGTATGGACAGAAGACAAGAACAATCATAAGGACTTGAGACGTATGTTTACAGGCTTGTGATGCTCCATCACTATAAAAAATGCAGATTATCCTTTTTATTTTTATTCATAAAACAACAGTGATATAATAAATTATTATGTTTAACAAGTATTTAATTAACTTCTCTAAAAACCTACAAGTCACATTTTGTTAAAAGTTCTTTCATATTCTTAAATGCAATTATCTAAAAACTATCAATCATTTTTATTAGTTAATACTTGAAACTGCATGCATATCCAATATCATTATTAACGCAAATCCATTTACTGGTTCATTTGAGTCTGGCTATGCACAATTATGTGTGACATTTTGAAAGGAAGCACAATTTTCATAATGATACAATCATTATATTTTTTCTGAAGATCAACAAAAGATTTATTCATTTTAATTCTATTGCTTGTCTGTCTGCTATATAACTTACAAGAATAAGAGAATCCAGAGGGTAATAGAAAATATAGCTGTTGCTGTCTAAGTAATTGCCACTCATAAATTATTTTTCCTTTTTGTACTTTTGCTACAGTACAAAATTAGGACAAAATAAAACCACCTAAGGGAAGATATGAAAGAGAACTACTTCTCAGAGGTGAGAAAGTTGATTTCCTGAAGCCTAGAGTGAATAGACTGGGTTTTGCAATGTATGCCTTGATCAAAGAACAAGGTTGGTTACCCTTTTACAAAAAATCATCTTGCAGAACAGAAGTTCATTTAAGAAATAATTCCACAAGTATTTGGAACTTGGAAGAGGGTTTGATGACATGATTGCTTACCCAGCACTTAGGGCAGAAGAAATGTTTTTCTTTATTTAGCCTCAGATTTGGTTTAGAAGTTAAAAGATCACTTAGGCCAGATTTAGAAACCCATTGTAATTAGGTTCCTAGTGTGCTGTAGATGTCCTCAGATGGCTTAGATCCATTAGGACATATAGACATAAAAATAGCCCACACAAATTTGTGGATAGTCCAAATTTATCTTCTGTCTTGTGCTAATGAGGCGTATGTGTCCTAAGGTGCCGTAGATCTTGTTAGATACATCCAACACACTTTTTAATCCAAAATGCAGAGAAACAGACATTATAGTCTCTATTCCGCTTCAGTAATTATTTATGATGTGGTAAAAAATAATCTAGCTTATCCTGTTCTCTATTTGTCACTTCATCACTGCTCAATACATTGGACGTCTTTACTTCTCTTTATTAATGTGAGTGAACAGGACTGGGAAGGAACAAGAACTGCAGAAAGGATTAAGCTGACATATGAGCATGAGGGGTAGACTTTTACGAAGAAACTTATGAGTTAGAACTTTTATTAATTCTACACTCTCCTCATGGTCAATAGAAAAAAAAATGGTTTCTTCTTTTGAAGTGTGTTTTTAGAATAGAGCACATATACTTTGAAGGTTGCTTTTAATGTTTTTTATAGAATCATGGAACAGTTTGGGTTGGAAGGCACCTTAAAGATCATGTAATACCAACTCCTCTGCCATGGGAAGGGAAGCAACCCACTCGATGAGGTTACCCAGGGCCTGCGGTTATCCAACCTGGCCTTGAACGCTCCCACATATGGGGCATTCTCAGCTCCTCTGAGCAACATGTTCTAGCTCCTCACTACCTTCACAATAATGAATTTCTCCCTATCACCTAATCTAAATTTCTCCTCTTTTAGTTTAAAACCATTACCCTTGTACTAACACAATATGCCTACTCTTCACCATTTTTTTAAACTCCGTTTAAGAGCTGAAAGACTGCAATGAGGTCTCCCCAAAGCCGCCTCTTCTCTAGATTGAGCAACCCCAGCTGTCTCAGCCTGACATCATAGGAGATATGCTCCAGCTGTCTGATCATCTCTGTGGCCTTCCTCTGGACCCAAGCCAACAGGTCCTTGTCTTTCTTGTGCTGAGGACCCCAGAGCTGGATGCAGCACTCTGGGTGGAGTCTAAAGAGGCCAGAACCACTTCTCTCAACCTGCTGGCCATGCTCCTTTAATGCAGCCCAGATGGTGGCTGAAAAGGTCAACCTTCTGGGCTGTGAGTACATATTGTTGGCTCATGTCCAGCTTTTCATACTCCAGAACCTCCAATTCCTTCTCTGCAGGACTGGTCTCAGTGAATTCTTTCTTCTCCCATACTCATGCCCTGACCAAAGGCATGAACTTTGCATTTGGCCTTCCTTTTCTGACTAACAGACGTACAGAATCCTTCCTTCTTATTCTTTTTTTATCTTTTATTTATTTTTGGTTGTTTTTTATTTTCGGTTGAGTTAAAGACAGATTTGGGCTAGTAGTTCAGACATTGATGGCAAACAGTTCCCTTCAGGGAAATGAGATTAGTACTACCTTTGGCATCTGAAAGAGTCTCCACTGCACACAAGTCTATTTGCTTCAGGGGGTCACCTATAAGAAGTTGAGTGGGATGGTGCCTTTACAGCACTTCTTTATGCATTATGCTTAAAACAAACCATGCCTCTATTACATGGCTTCCTCTTTGCAGAAATAAATAAAATTTAAATATAACCTTGATATTAATATCAAGATTTGGGGAATAAATAACCTCCCTATGAATTTCTGTGCTTTCAAACTCCCATCTGTATAAACTTCCATTTTTATAAAATATCTGTATGATTTTTTTTTCCCAAAAGCATTACCTCTCATTGTATCAAATTTAGTTCCTATTTGTTTGTTTCAAATTACTGTCATATCACATCTTTTCTGCCTTTCAAAATAATTGTTGTCTGTGTTCAACTACGTAATCTACTGGCAACAATAATTGAGAAAAAAGACATTTTGAGAGGGTTCTTTGGTTCTTTTTAAATTCAGATTTTAGCAAGGTTTTTGGGTTTGTTTGGTTGGTTGGTTGGTTGGTTGCTTGTTTTTTGTATATTTTAATATAATCTCCTGTTAAGGATTTTAAAAAGTAATACAGATACGCAGTAAATGTGTTATGAAGAGATACATCAGAGTGTGGTGAGCTCCACAATGTCAGATCAGACTTGGACAGATTACTTCTATTTTATATAGCTAACTGCAGGTAAAGTAATGAATCTTACTATGCCTATGAACAGTTATTATGCTTTTTATTATTTAATGATATATTAGTATAACACTATGTGTGTATTTAGCTAGAATGCTACAGAAATTAACCAAGTCATTCTATTTTTCCACACCTGTAAAAAGGATAGATAAGTACTGTTTCAGGTCTAAGCCAGAGAAGAAAAGTTAAAGAGAGCTCTTGGGGACATCTGTTTTTTCTACTGAATTCAATCCCTGTGAAACAGAAATGCAGAGGGTTCAGTGCCTGCATTTAACAGCAGCTAGAGGGTTTTCCATGTCTTGTCTCTCTTCTCCCACAAGTCATGCATTAGCCTTTGTAATAAAGGTTTGTTCTGGCTCATTTTGAGGGCAAATAAGTGTTGTACCCGACATGTCCATGAGAACTGCGCTGCTACTGTTTTGCCTTGGGGCTCAGTGCTTGCCTTCCTCTTGTGTTTTAATGTTTCATTTTGAATTTAATGGTTCTATGCTGCAACAGATGGACAGCTCTGCAGATGGGAGCTCACTTTTTAAATTATAGAAGTAGCACAGGTAGAGAATGAGCAATAGCCAACAACCTTCCCTCATGCAGCATTTCCTACGTGCTAGTACAAAGGGACATTTTAGCAAGGTGTTAGTTCTGTATTCCTTGGCTTTAGTTAGTTCCTGCCATCCTTGGCTTTTGTGGTAAATGTGCCAAAATGACAAGAAATTAGCTTGTTCAGGGAATGTCAGTCCTGCTGGGACTGATTTGAGAACTGCAACCAGAGGAAAGAACTCGAAGTGATTCTAATAGTTCCCTATCTATTCTCCCTGGAATTCATTTTTTTCCTTTTTCTTTTTTTCTTTATTTTTTTTCCCATGCTCTGATATCCCATTTACATTTGACATCCACTTGGGTTCTTATTCTTAGTAGTATGGTATGATGATTACTTAAATTTATCATCATACGACAAATTTCTGAACAGGTAACTGCTCTGTTCTGGATCATGTTCAAATTTAAACACTGAAAATATTATGTAGCAATGTCACTGACGGCTTATTAGAGACTAATGAGTCTTTTATCAAAACTATCTTGAATTTTCTGGCCTTGCAATGAAACATTCAGTTTCCTGTTCCCAAACACCTCAGATATCCAACCCCAATTTACCAATATATTAACTGAACATCTCCCTTAATTTTAACAGAACAGTTATTGCCTGCAAGGGATCCTGACCAGGTTACCCTCTGACTTAATGAGGAAATTATTCTAAAGCTGTTAACTAGCAAACAGGGCTCCCCTAGGGAGAAGACATGAATTCTTTCCTTAAGAAGAGATCGAGCAACCAGATGGACACCTTCAAGGCATACACAGCTTCAAGGGGGATGCTTCAAGCGCCTCAGCTTGCCAGCAGCAATGGCGCTTGTTTACCATGAAAGGATTTTCTGTGTTAGCTTGTTTAAATTTTTAATTTGGGGATCATCAAATAGCAGGATAAAAACATTCTAATTGAGGTGAATTGTGTTAAACTCTTTAGAGCATATACACATGAATATTTGACCGAAAAGAAATCAGTGGGAAAAGTCAAAACAAATTCAGGGCTGTGGGTCTCCTTTTGCCTGTTTCTGTAGCATTTGTTTCTGTATTAAAACTCAAACAAAACCCAACCACATTCCAGCAGTAGTTGTGTATCCAAGATATATTTTTTCACTGCAATTGTTGTATTAAAGTGCTGGATTGACTCTAAAATAAGTATTTTTAGTGTTGGAATTTCCTAATACTAGATGACTAATGAAGACATTAGATTTCTAATCAGAATGGAAATAGGAGAAGATAACACTCCTCTTACAAAATTTTATTTTTTAATATTTGACTGTCAGCACTATCTAAGAATTATTCAGCTTTGATATTGCTGCATCAGTCATGTAAAATTCTGTCCTATTTTAGAGTCAGTACCCAGGAAACTAATATTCAGTCTGCTTTAATATGTTGATATTTTAATTATAAGTCTCAGAACATTAACTACTTTTGTGTGTGTATGTGCCCTAGGACAGTGCTGTATAACCTGCATTTTAACTCCTTACAGATAGTAACTCAATCTCTTCCCTGAGAAGCCTGTTCCAACAATAACCCTTTTGGGGATAACCCTTTCAGGGAAGAAATTTTTTTTCTCATGTCCTATCTCATACTCCCTTGGGAGAACTCGAGGGCATTTCTTTTTGTCCTATTGCTTTTTGCTTCAGAGAAGGGACCACATATGTCCTCTTTTTAGGTAGTTGTAGAGAGCAGTGAGGTCTCCCCTCAGCCTCTTTTTCTGCAAGCTAAACGACCTCAGGTCCCTCAACCATTCCTCATAAAACATGTGCTCTAAATCCTTCACTAGCTTCATAGATTTTCTTTGGATGCAGCCAGAACTTTGACCATATCTATTCAGGGATTTCACGGTTTCCATGTAGGGTGCCACTGCAAGAAAAAGGCCTAAGAATATCAACAGAAAACACCATGTAAGGTTTATATGGATCTAAGAAGTTCATTATGTAAAGCATTTAAGGTGAGGCAATGTCCATAAGCAGTCCTAAACAAGGTGATACAGTCAGCATCAGATCTGGTTCTCAGCATAAAGCAAGGTATCACACGGCTGAGTTATGCTCACAGCAAACTTACTTAGATTAAAGTTCTATAAACACCAGTCCTGAGAAGGTCTGCTAACTGCTGCTACTCTTCTACCATTTCTGAAAGGGAATGATTTTTAGGAAGTCCAGACTTGATCCTCACTGCTTGAAAGGCCTGAACAAGTTCTAAATCCTGTTAGCATTTCATAACAACCCTCCTTGTTAGTTCTAAGACTGGACTGTAAAATTTGATATGCTGGAAGCCAGATGCTTACAAAACTATACACTACTGTAGTTAGAAAATTCTGGTAAAGGAAATAACTTTATTGTTTATGAACTACTTGTATTTTTTTACCTAGTACATCTATCTTAGTTTTATGAATTCAAAGCCAATGGTGGGAAACAATTATTGACTAGTGTCACCTCCATTGTGAAGGCCACAGAATTTCAACATTAAAGTTTTTAAGACAAATCCAGAGGAGCTGGTTTCCTCATTCTTCAAGCCTTTAAACAAACAAAGATTGTTACAACATAATAGAAGATCTGTGCAGAATATCTGCATTTTAATGATCTAACTTTTTGTAGTTATAAAGCTCAAGATGTTCATTAACCTGGTGGTTTTTTTTTTGAATTGACAATGAAATGCATATTTCCTTTTGAAGTAGGATTTTTTTTTTTGACAAAAAAATATTTTCCTTTTTGTTTATCACACTACAGACCACAATATTTTAATTCAATTTTCTTATCTTGGCCTGGTTTAGATTTTCCTTATGGAAAAGTCAGTTTGTTGCTTTAAAGAATCACTGTTTCAACTAATCTCCACTAATTTTTTCGGGTGGAGATTTTTTTTGTGGCATTCCTGTTCTTCCCCCCTGACTCTCACCATCTCCTCAGGATTCTCTTTTGCTTTATATTTGCTCTTTCAGCTTCCATTCTCTGTCATGGCCTGGTGTGTCAGGTGTGTACTGATAGCTCATTGGAACATTTGTTCCAGTCTTTGCAGTCCTGGGAGGCTGCTTGATGACTTGTTAAATTTTTTGTGCTATTCAACCACACATGTCAACAAAATTTCTTGAACTTAGAAAAGATAAAACTGAGTAGCTATTGATTGGTTTCTTTTACACAGATATCTCGGGTATAATCCATGCTTATATCAGCAAGTGGCAGTTCTTTTAACCTCCTCAGATAATGACTATGACCTTGTTGATATTGAACTTCTTATAGAAGTCCTGATTGTACAATTTTAAGCATGTTTTTCCTCTCCCAGCTCTTAAAACAATCAGGATTAAATTAAAGCTAGGTTTTTTTCTGATCAGGTCTAAAGCAAGAAATTAGAAATTTTAAACTGTGATCTGATAAATTGCTTCCATATTCCTTTTCTATTCGATAGGAATGTTATCTAAGTGCACCTGTCTAGCAGTCCACCCACCCAATTTAGAGAGAAGGATGTTATGAAGGATCCTGTTAAAGCCTTTACAGAAGACCAGATAAATGACAATTGTAGCCCTTCCCTTGTCCACTGAGGCATTCACATGTTGTAGAAGGTCACTGGGTTGGTCAGGCAGGACTTGCCCTTGGTGAATCTGTGCTGGCTATCTTGAGTCACCTCCTTCTTCTCCATGCGCCTTAGCAAAGCTTCTAGGAGGATCTGTTCTGTGACCTACCCAGGCACAGAGGTGAAGCTGACAGGCTGATAGCTCCCAGGGTCCTCATTTCTAACTCTTTTAAAGATGGTACAATATTCTCCTTTTATAAGTCAACAGGGACATCTCCTGTCTGCCATGACTTTTCAAATATCATGGTGAGTGACTTGGTAACTATGTCAACCAGTTTCCTCAGGACTCTGGGATGTATCCCATCTAGTCCCATACAGAGGGTCAATGCCTTAGAGACATTGACCTTCTGTATGGGACTAGATGGGATACATCCCAGTGACTGCTGTACCTCAGGGGTCTATACTGGGACCAGTGTTATTTAACATCTTCATTAATGGCATAAAGAGATTGAGTACCTGCCCAGTAAATTAGTGGATGACACCAAGAGGAGTAGTGCAGTTGACACTGACCTGAAGGACAGGATGCCATCCGGAGGGACCTGGACAAGCTCAAGAAGTGGGTGCATGAGAATTTCATTACATGTGACAAGACCAAGTGCAAGGTGCTGCACCTGGGCTGGGTGTCAATAGGGGCTCGGGATGAGCAGATGGAGAGCAGCCCTGCTGAGAAGAACTTGAGGGTGCTGCTGGATGAGAGGCTGGACATGACCCAGCCATGTGCACTCACAGCCCCGAAAGCCAAACGTGTCCTAGAGCAAAAGCAGAGTGGACAGCAGGGCCAGGGAGAGATTCTTCCCCTCTGCTCCCCTCTGGTGACACTCCCCCTGGAACACTGCATCAAGCTCTGGGGTCTGCAGAACAAGAAGGACATGGACCTGTTGGAGTGAGTCCAGATGATGGAGACCAAGATGATCAGAGGGATGGAACCTGTGAGGAAAGGCTGAGACAAATGGGATTGTTCAGCCTCAAAAAGAGAAGGTTTCAGGGTGATCTAATTGTGGCCTTCCAGTACTTGAAGGGAGCCTATGAGAAAGATGGAGGGAGGTTACTTACAACAGCATGTAGTGAAAGGACAATGGGAGCTGGCTTCAGATTGAAAAAAGGATAGCTTAGATAAGGCATTAGGAAGAAATGCCTACTGTAAGGGTGGTGAAGCACTCTAACAGGTTGCACAGAAAAGCTGTGGATGTCCAATGCCTGGAGGCCAGATTGGATGGTCTAGTGAAAAGTGTTCCTGCCCCTGGCAGGGGATTGCAAGTAGATGATCTTTAGGGCTGCTCCAAGACCAAGCCATTCTATGATTCTATAGTTTCTGATTCTATGAAAATCACTATCCAGTTGTGAGGCAGATTTAATACTGTGGTTTATTTATCCTTTTAAATTTATCCTTTTAAACCAAACTGTGTTTGGTTTTGTTTGTATTGTGCTTAGGATTTTCCCATGAAGGATACTTTATGAAAGTAAGTTGCATTTTTTGGTAGACTGTGTGAAATATTTTCAGGAAGTACTATTTTATGTCATAAAAGGATATTTGGGAAGCCTGTGTGTTTCTGAGTTCTGAATAGCTGTGCAGATGTTGTACCAGGCTAAGAAACAGCACAGATTTTTGACAGAATGCTTAGTAATTGGAGAAGAACAAAACTGTTTAGAAAACTGCATGGTTTGAAAGATAAATATTAGAACTATTTGCATTCTGAAAAAAAAATTAGGCAAGAAGTTTGTATTGTAAAATAACAATTCCTTATAAAATGTGAACATGTTTGTTTTGGTATTCTCAGCATTGATAAATGTACTTTATTGGTTACATAACTTGCATGATTCTGACACGGAAAGCTTAGAAAATCTCAGCTACTTTGATGACAAGCAGCAATAAAATTCTGTTTATCAAAAAGTCGAAGAATTACAAACAGTAAAAGATAACTGAAAACCATAATAAAAAGAAGACCAGATTATTTGCATGCTCTTTATAAAATTTAAGTACTGAGATATATTTTTGGTTGATGTTTCAAGCCTTAGAACATATTATATATTACTGTCAATTATTTTTATATACATTCTAAAATGTAATTGAAAACAAATTAAACTGCTTTCTTTGGCATAACATTACATATATCAAGACAATGTACAATCATGTTATTTTTGAATTTAGGGATTTTATATATTTTTTTTATTTGGATGGCCAGGGGGATGCAGAATTATACAACGTTGAGCTGTAACAGGCATAGACAAAAATGTTGGTATAATCATGCTGTGCCTGTATAGACTTGTATTATATCACAACAGCTTTATTTTTATATACATTTTAGAAAAAAGTATTATGTAATGAAACTTTACTTAATCTTTTCAATGTTTCTGAGTCTATCATGGTTACGCTCTTTGACTTGTTTATTCAGAAGGAGAAGTTTGCTACTAAGGGCCATGTTAGTACCAATTCCTTAATACCTTTCATCTACATGACTGAAAAGTCTGTACCACAAGGCAAGGATAAGGAGAGAAAAACACTTAGTCTGAAGATCTGATGCTTATTCAATACACATTTCACAAAGTTTCTAACTCAAACCAGCTTGATGCATGAATATTTGAAGGCTCATTTGTACCTGGAGTCCATTGAAAGCCTCAGTTTATTTTCAGTGTAAAGGAAACTTGGTTTGTGTGTGCTGAGACTGCTGTATGCTGTGATACAAAGTGTGATTAGTGAGAACAATGGGGAGATTTGTTTAAAAATTACTCTTGATCCAAACTGAAATACCAATAGAGGAACAAGAATGTTTACTGCAGGATTTACTATCTATTAATCCTAACATTTAGCTTTCTAGAGAGTGGCAGATTTAAAAGCCAGGAAAGACTTTTGCATAGTTCGGTTTTAAAATTGGTTGTAAAAAAGATATGCATCAAAAGGATGCAAAGCTAAAAATCAGAGCGATGAATGGAAGGTGAGCTGAGGCCATTTCACTTCATTGACACTGCTTGCTGTGGGAAAGCTAACTACAGCCTTTTGCTCTAAAGATGACCCTGTGTCTAATTTTATATTTGGGTTAAAACTGGGGCCTGCCCTATGCTTACAGAACTTTTGCATGTTGAGGTTTAATGCTGCTCAGTCTGCACTCTCTCCATGGTGGGATGGGGAGAGATTTGGGAGGGAAACAATGGTAAAATTCGTGGGTTGAGGGCAAGACAGTTTATTAAGTAAAGCAAAAGCTGCCCACAGGAGCAAAGCAAAAGAAGGAGTTAATTCACTGCTTCCCAAGGCAGACAAATGTTCAGACATTTCCTGGAAAGCCAGGCTCCATCATCAAGCAGGGAGCCTAACGGTGACTTGGGAAGACAAATGCCATCACTCCAAACATCCTCTTTTTCTCATTCTTCCCCTGGCTTATATTGATGTAAACATCATATAGTACTAAATATCCATTTTGACTTTTGGAATCAGCTGTTCCAGCTGTGTCCCCTCCTAGCTCCTTGTGCACCTCCAGAATCCTTGATGGTGGGGTGGAGTGAGAAGCAGAAAAAGCCTTGAGGCTGTGTCAGCCCTACTCAACGATAGCTAAAACATTTCTGTGTTATCAACACTGTTTTAGTCACAAATCCAATACACAGCAGGATACAAACTCCTATGAAGAATATTATCCTAGA
>WEZZ01008629.1:28196-45481 GCA_013400585.1 Chloropsis cyanopogon | reverse complement strand
GTATATATATATATATATATATATGAGGCACAGTGCCAGGACAGAATAGGGAAAGAAAGTATTATGAAAATATGTAAGTCAAACAATTCAAAGCTATGAGTTAGCTATGGCATATTACATTTGTCCATAGTCTTGGAAAAGTGGATGGATATCAGAGCTGTAACTGCTTGAAAGCTGTTATCAGAATGATTTCAGAAAGGACATGATGGATGGAAATGGGTACAAAAGCCCTTACAAAAGCAAAAATTATGCTTGCTGTAGAAGGGGGAGGTAGAAAGATAGCCTAGTTACTTTCATTTTCTTTACTTTTTCAGTTGTAAGTCACTTAAAAGGAAACCAGGAAAAGAGTAACAGCATGGATTTGTCAAGAACAAGGCTCAACAAGGTAACAAGACTTGAGAAATAATTGACGATGCCACATTTCATGATTTTAAAAATATTTTTGGCATCTTTGCACAGGACTTTATCCTGATAAAAGCAAGAAACATGATGTAAACTGTTACTACAGGGCAAATAGCACAGAAAAAAAAAAGTTGTGCTATAGCTATCAGGAAAAAGCAGCTAATGGAGTTCTTGGCCAGCACCATTCTGTATTTTCATCATTAATCCTGATGTCAGAAGAGGGACTGCTCCCAGAACACTTAATGGAACCATAGAATGTCCTGAGCTGGAAGGGACCCACAAGGAGCATTGAGTCCCATTCCTGGCTCTGCACAGGACAATCCCAGAAATCCCACCATGTGCCTGGGAGCATCTGAGGATGTGTCTAAGCTGGGAACATCTGCAGGCACACTGGGAGACACAATTAGAGTCCAAAAAAATCTTGATAGAAATGGTTCGCAAAAGATAAAGTGTGACTCAAGGGTAGCTGCATTATTCTTACTCTCAGAAATAACAAACTGCAGAAATGTAAGCTGGAAACAGCACAACAGTTCTGCACTAAAGGATCTGGATCAGAAGCTAAACCTGAATCCACAAAGCTACTGCTAATAAAAGCAGGTATCATACTGGAAGCCTCATAGCCAGAATAAAGCAGGCACTGAATGCCATCTGAAATGATCTTTTTGCTTTACTTGCTTTTGATGGATTACTGTTTAGTTGTGGACACTGCCTGCAGATTAAAAGATGCAGTTAATTTTAAAGAGCAGCATTCTAGAAAACAATCTGCAAGACTGAAATATTGGACCTTATTCTAAAATAGACTTCAAAAAAAGGTCATATAACACAAATATGCACTTCTATTCTAAAAGTAGAGCTTTGAGTTAAACATTAAAAAAAACTTTGCAGAGGTAAAGACAAACGTTCAAGGAAAAATAAAAAAATCTTCTATAGCTTTGGAAACTGGTTAGAAAAATGTCTGTCAGGAATGGTTTAGTTATAACAGATCCTGTATTTAAGACAATTTGTTGAATTTTTTTCCAGACTCTTTTCCACTAATTATTTTATCTTATAGTAATCATAAACCACAAAAGTAGCTGAAAATATAATTTCATCAAATCCTGTGAAACTTATTAAATATGTCAAAATTTAAACTAACTTTTTCTCAAAATTTTATAAAGCCAGATCACTGTCTAAGCCAAGCAGACTCAGTTATGTCCCTGTCCCATTTTTACTCCAAGGGTAGTAGCATTTGTTTAGCTCTCTTCCTAAACCTTCCTCTTTCCCTTCTGAACTTTCAGCTGCATCAACCAAACATGAAACTTCGTTGCATGTGCTTTTGAACTTATGGAATGGGAATTAACCTCCTCATAAAGGATTACAGCATCAGGTCAAAAATCCCCATATATTATAAAAATCTGCACCAGTAGCCTGAAGGAGTTATTCCAACACATGAAGATACAATGTGGAGCAATCCTAATACTTGGAAGTATTAGATACTACTTAAGAAAATGAACTAGAGATCCTTCCCTGAATCCCCTCTGTCCATGTCAAACTTAAATCAACAGTATGATCTCATGGTTATCTTTAATTGGAATTCTCTGCTCCAGCCTAACACAAGTGATTTCCACATCCTGACAACTGCAGGTTCAATTACCATGACAACACGAACACATAATTATACACATGCCTTGAAAGCCAATGCAGAGAAGCAGAAAGCACCCAGAGAACTCTGTGTGTGTTACCTGCATGCTAAACAAACACACACCCTGACTGGAATGCAGGTCTTTTAAATGTATTTTTACAGGCGTTCATAACAGTCAGCAAAATAGTGAATTAAATCTATTTGAATTCAACAAAATTTAAGTTAGACAACAAGGTTACCTCAAACTTAATTTTATCCTATTCCATGAGAAAAACCTCAAGAAGTTAGAAAAAACTTCCACATGCAGTTCAGATTTTGAATAGAGATTTCATATAATTATAAATACTTCTAGGTTGTTAAAGGATGATCTGTGTAAGTGGTTTCATCCAGGAATGCATTAGCAAAAGAAATAAGTTGATTAAAATACTTATGCAATGACAATTACAAGTAATCTTAAATCTCGTTTTTTGGTAATATAGCTTTCCTGTATGGGCTTAATAAGCTGAAAGAATTGTGTCTTCTAGTTAAAGATTCCTTTTTAGGACACACTTTTTAAAAGAAATCCCCATTCTTTTCTTTATTATCATAGCTTATTCAACTCTGTTCCCTGTAAAATATTTCAAAACAGTTATAGTATAATTCTAATTTCAGTCTGTGTGCTCATTTAGTGCTAATCTTTTATCCTTAGAGTGTTATCAACAAACATTGCAGCTATCAGCTACTATCAGCTGTGGTGGCTTCTGACATAATAAAAGATATATTTAGAGGACTGAAGTCACCAAACTCATTAAACAGGACACTGAAGTTGGCAGTTAAGCTGGGCATTAATTTCAGCTTTTGAGCAGGGAGCAGGGTATATAACTGCACTTCTGAGAAATCAGTCCAGTTCATCACATTATATCAGTGCAGTGCTCCTCACTGACACAGTGTTTTGCAATGTAGGAAAAAAAATTATTTTTGCTGTAAGATGTCAAAGTGAAATGGAGTTATGACTTCAGGAGTATAGGACTGGACACTTTCCATAGAAAAAGCACCCACCTTTTCCCAGGACTCAGAGCCTTTCACTCATACTAGCTCTGGTTTGTCAGCACATGGAATTTGGCCACTGCTCCCAAAACCAGATCAGAAGCTCCTTGTTGGTGACACTGAAAGGTCACCAGTACATGGCAGATGTGGATGCACAGTCTGGTCAGAGAAGGAGAAACAAGATAAGATTTCCCATGGCTCAGTCTGGGAGACATTAGGGAGTTAGAGATGAAGAATTCAAAACAATCTGCAGCTATGATCACATTAACGTGTGCTCTGTGATGTTTATAGTAAAGTGTTAATTAGCTAATCATGTGAAATATATTAAGTAGATGACCAATGAGGTCCACCTGTAGGGAACTAAGAAACAGAGATCAATCAATAAAGAAGGGGCTTTTGCTTGTCATGTTTGCTGAATGATGGAGTCTATATTTGTAACTTTGCTGTCCCTGACACCACGGGGGCGATTTTGTAACAGCTTTAAGATTCCTACTTTCCCAAACTGTTGTCCTAAAGGAGCTTGAGCAGGTAACAAACCTGAACCAGAAGGAGGAAATTGCACTCACCTCGCTGATTTCAAAGAGCAGCACTTACATTATTAAATGGATTAGAGTATTCATATGCTTTACTTGTCCAGATGAGTAGAATGAATGTGTTTGAATGCCCTTCAGAAAATGACACAGAAAAGAAAATCTCACACAGGTATGAAAACATTAAACATGCACTTCCACTGGGGGAGAAAAGAAGATAGGACATTCTGAGTTCATTTAAATGAATGACAATACTCTCCTGGACCTTTAATGGGAGCAAGATTTTATCAGAGATAAGAAGCAAAGAGACAGAGTGAGCTAGGGTAAGAAAGAGGGAAGTTATTTCTGAGAGTAATGACTTAAAATAGACTTCATCCAGTCTTGCTGTGACTAAACAAGTGTCTTTCATGATACAAGAGAGAGCAGAGAGACTGGGAATTCACTGAGAGTGTCTCTGTGGCAGTGAACGTCACCACAGACAGTTTAACCCACTCTAAGCCCACACAGTTCTCAACAACCCAAAATCCACAGAGATCCTGTGGAAGTTCTTCAAGGTGATCACGTCAAACCTCCACAACACTGAAACGAATCATTTTACCACCAAGGTTAGGGATTTCTCAATATGTAGCCTTGGAACACAAGAAAGATGTGCAGACACTTGGGAACAAAGCATATTTTTTCCTTCATCTGGTAAGCAGGAACAAATGTATTTCTGTTCTAACTTGGCTGTATAAACCCAAACAACTCAATACTTATATGTCATATTCACCAAATTTGGTAGGTAAGACCATTTGACCAGGCAAATATTCAGATCATAAATCAAGATGTTAAATGACTAAGAAAAAAGAGAGGATTAAAAGTTTGCAAATTCTAGAACAGAACCAGTAGCTTTGCAAGCAAAAAACCAAGATAATTATCAAATATTTTAAATAAAAGAAACAAATTAGCATCCCAAAAGCGGTAATATTGTTCAAAACTTACAAGGTCTCAGTCTTACATGTTTCTGCCATGGGTAAGGCTGAGATAACTATCATGCATTTCTAATATAATGTACTTGTAGGTGTAGGTTTTTTCACCTGTATATAATGGCTAACAAGGGTAATTGTAAACAGGAATTCTTAGTTTAAAAAACCCAAAAATTAATTTAGCTAAAGGGTGTGTTTCTTGGGAAGTATGATGAAAATAACACTTAAAAAGCTTTCTGTAACTATAGGTTTAACAGTTTTCAGATCCTTTGGAAATGTCTTAAATTACCAAAGCAAACATAGCAAAGCAAACCATGGCACTGGTCTTTTCCCATGTCCTCTGTATGGAAATCCCAGCCAACGAATGACAATAGGGTCTGCTAAGGAAATTGCAAGGGCTTTCCTTTTTTTAATAGTATTTTTTATTATTACTATTTGAAAAAAAAAATTTAGAACAGAATTTCTATCCTTAGTATTCCTCTGGATCTTGAGCATCTTCCAGACATTTTCACAGCATACCTTAAAGAAATAACACATATTGGGATGGTTGTATTTATAGCAGAGTTTCTGCCATTATCATTCAGCTCTAATTCCTCCACAAAGACTGTGTTAAGATTTCTTTGAACAATTTCATCACATTAATGAATTCAAAAGATTTTGCTATTTTTTAAGTTGTGACTGGAACAGCAGTTTGACATCAGAATAATTAATTTAACCATCTTTCTGATTACCATGCCAAATTTTACATCCCCTGGGCAGCTGAGGTAATGTCTGTTCTTATCCCACAATCTATAAAGCTTTAGCTATTTCTGTCTTTATCTTTTTATGAGAAAGGTTTTGATCTCCAGTAGATTTCTGCATCATAAAAGAGGCCTGTTTTCCTTGCATGAAGAATTCAAGGGTTAAGAACGGGCAAGAAATGTTTGATCTGAAGATCTTATGCACAACTTTGTTTTAAAATTTTTCAAGTACTTAGAACTTCTAAGGTACTTGGAAGTAGCATGCCTATTTATGATTAAAGGCATGGTGTCTATCTCAAGAGACAGAAAATAGAATCATCGAATCATGGAATATACTGAGTTGGAAGGGACCCACAAGGGTAACAGAGTCCAACTCCTGGCCCTGCACAGGACACCCCAAGAATCTCACCCTGTTTCTGAGAGCCTTGTCCAAACTCTCCTTGAACTCTGTCAGGCTTGGGGCTGTGAGCGCTTCCCGGGGGAACCTGTTCCAATGTCCAACCACTCTTTGGGTGAAGAACATTTTAAGAACCTTTTCCTTATGTCCAACCTAAACCTTCCTCATCTCAGCTCCATGAGATTTGCTCAAGTCCAGTCACCAGCCATCAGCAAGAAGAGATCAGGACCTACCCCTCCACTTCCCCTCGTGGGGAGGGTGCAGACCTCAATGACGTCTGAGCTCAGTCTCTTCTCCAGGCTGAGCAGACCAAGTGGCCTCAGCCACTCCTCATATCGTTTCAGCTCTTTGAAAGACATTGGGATTTTTTTTTTCTGGCCTCCTTTCAACATTACTGTGACGGTACCTCCAGTCATCATCAGCTATCATGATAATTCCCAACCTCGTTCCTCTGTATCCCAGCTTTCATAATAAGCATTAGGTTAGAAAAACAATTCCTTTTCCCATTAGGGAGGAAGAGAGCAGCACCACCTGTACAGAGTTTGGATGGTGAGGGCAGCGGGGGCTGCGGGGCCTCTGAGGGGAGGCTGGGCCTGCCTGGACACTGCTGGTTCCACCAGCCACAACCAGTCCCAAAAATGCACTGAAGAACGGGCAAAACACTGCCTGGTGATGTTTTCCTCACAGGACTGAGGGAAAAAAGGTAGAGAAAAAGCCCTGCCAGGGCACATGTCAGTGATAACTGAGGAGGAAGAGGTGTTGTGGGGCTCCTTTGCCCCCGCTGGGGACATGGGGTTGTCACCATGCAGACCACACGGGATCATACACCCACATTGAGTTAGGCACACTTGGTACCTAAACAGCATTCCCAGGCAGGGTCAGGCTGTATCTTTGGACAGTTTTAAAGGGATAATGAATTCAAAGGTTTTTGCCATTTTCTGTGCAGTGACAAAATCACCAGGTTGCTTTATGTCATAACAGATAATTTAGCCAGCTCCCGATCAATCATTTGTAAAAGTTTATATTCACTGGGAATTATAATGTGCTTGTCAGAGACCTCTGGTAATTTTACTGTGCTGTCAAAAAGGTGTCTTGGATGGGAAACTGCGCAGGTAAAATTGCATTTGGCAAATGTATTAAATCAGTGTTGCCAAGAAAACTTGGCACCATTGGATTCATAGTGGGGAAGGGGGGTTGTGGTCCTTTCCTGACAGCTCCACTCTGCTGCTCCTCCCCTGCCCCAGCCTGGGTCCTTCCCAGACTGCAGCCCTCCCAGGACAGCTCTTCATGGGGGCTGCAGTTCTCCAGGGTAAACTTGGTCCAGAACACACCCTCCATTGGCCACACAGCTCACTCAGAGAATACCAGACTGCTGGATATTCCCTGAATGTACCTCACAAGACTTAAACAGAAAAAATTTAAAATGTATCTTTAGCTGCCACTGAAAAGCAAAGTCCTTTATTTCTGCTGTCCTTCTCCACTACTGTAAGACAAGATTTTACAACATAGAGAGCTAGTAGATTATGGTCTGAAGTAAATCCCACAAAAGGACAGTGTGGAAGAGTACAAAGACAGCTTGCCAGGGCATTTATCTCTTCTACTTAAGCCTAGAAAAAGAGAATAAGTATATATATAGCCTCCCAAAAGGCTGAAAATAGTCATAGGCAATCTCAGTGCCTTGAGATGCTGCCTACAGAGAGTGTGCTCCTGTTCTGAAATCACAGAGGGAAGGGAAAGGTCCTTTTGCTTACTGTATTGGGATTCACTTGAGATTCTTTAAAAAGGAACACTGCAACAGAACCTGTCAGTCTCATGAGCACTAGGTATAGGAATTGATGGATGAAGCCACAGTACACAGCATTGCCTTGAAAATACAGATCTCAGAATAGTTCAACACAAGTGAGGACAGGTCAGGAAAAATAACAGGACTATTTCTGATAAATGGGAAGAAATCAGAAAAATGTATGTCCCCACTCTAGCATGGCTCCCTTTAATGTGTAGCCATAGTTGGGGCAGTAAGTATTTGAAAAAAAAATATGTCACAAATGGTATTACACACATTGCATAGCAAATGATCTCAGCAAATACTTGTTTATCTATGCAAAAACATAACCTCAGGAATATGCACTTCATTATCTAGTTACAAGTTTAGGCACTGTAGTTTGGAGATATACTAGGAACAAATTGGATTTAATAGGAAAAAATATTCAAATGTTATGTTTGTTGAACACATGGGAAGCTTCAATAAATCATATGAATTGCTTTTGATTATAAAATTTAAGAAGATGCCAGTACACTTAACCAGCATGGTGCAGTGAATACACAGAATTCCTTGGCCTGGACCCTATCCTCTCTCCATAAATCACTTCTTGCCTCAGAGAAGATAAATATAGATCCACAAAATTATTTTAGGTACATAACCCCTTGGTTATCATATCTGGGATTTGAAATGAGATTGTGGATCACAAGTTTCTGAAATATAGACAAATAGAGGAATTAATCTTTTATCTAAATATATTTCTAAAAAAAGTTAAGTATTTGTTACCATTATGAAGTAGGAACATGGCCTGCATCTTATTTTCTATTTAAGCATGTCACTAAAAATAAACGGCCAAAAGTTCTGCCCTCTGAATTTGGAAACAGTTTGTTGTATGAGATTTATTCCAGCCCCCTCATTATAGAAAACCTTTTAACCTTGTGACTGTGTGTATAACAACAATTACAGAAATTCTGAATTCTCAGTGTTTTCTTTAGATGAGGTGATGGGCTGTGAAAGGGGTTGAAGTGACAGCTCTTCTGAATTGACACAGTACAGAGAATAGCAATGGAATTTTTGTTTGCACCTTCCCAGGTATGTAATTTGTCCCTGATCCTGAGAAGTGCCCATTATGGAAGCAGAAAAAACGGGTGGAATGGATACAAACAAATTACATGTAAATTTGTTGGAAAGATTACTCTACTGTTCAACAGCAATGCACAGTTCTTGCCTTAGAAAAATAATTCCAGCATTAAGAACAACAGAATCTATATTTACCATAAGGGGGGTTTATCAAGATAAAACAATTGGGGTCCAGTCTTAAAATTCTCATCTGATGGCAACTGTCACACAAGAAATAAGCGTGAAATATTTCTGCATATCTTCAGTCTTCTAATTCACAAGAGATAAGGGTGAAGAAGGTGAATAATTTCACACATAAGTGATGAAATTAGGAGACGAAAGGGAAACGAGAAGCAAGAGAAAAGGAGGCAGAAAAGCTAAATTTTTTAAAACACTAAGTTAAATTTAAATTATATGTATAATCTGGGAGACATGAACACTGTGATTCTAAATTTATCTTGTGAAGTGTCTACATACCCTTTAAAAACCTGTACTTAGAGACTTTTGAAGTGACATTTTTTAATATGGATGGGCATGGACAAAACACAAGTAAAGGTTTTTCTGGGTGCCATTTCTTAGCTGTAGGTGAAATTCACACTCTGTGACTGCAAAACAAAGAGCAGGCAAAGCTGGTTCTAGGAAACCTCAATGGGAATTTTAGTCAGTCCTGCTGTGGAAAATGTACCGAATAATGGTATTTGATATTCAGTGTCTCCTGCAAACTGACAGTGTTGGAATTTCCCTTCCTTAAAGCACGTATTTGATATCTGCCCTTCTTTTTGTCCCCCTGCTCATTTATATGTGTGTGGTTTTCCTTTTAACCCCCCACCCTTTTTTAATTTAAATAAAAATCTAGGGGAAAAAAAAAAGCAACAGAAGATCACAGGATGTGAAGATGCCATTCTGGGAACTAGCAAGCAGCCTCAACAGTGAAAGAAGCCAAGTGATCTTTCAAGTGGGCTATTACTGTAGTTGTGGAAGCAGAATAATGAAACTGAACAGAATAATTGCCCTAAATATCTGGTTAGAGGGCTGGTACAGAGAAAAGAGCATGAAAGGCTCTACTAAAACCACAGAAAGGTGGGTGTTCCTGCAATCAGCACAGAAAAAAAGCATTGAAGAAGTCTGTAAACTAAAGAAGAGGGGGAGGGGAACCATTGGAAAGAAATCCAAGCAGAGGAGGGGGAAGGGGGGAAAATGCCCACTAAATCTGAAAGTCTAGAGGAAAAGAAAGCAGTTGATTGTATTTGCTGACATTCCAAGGATGGCAGTTGGGAAACAGCAATCAGAGCAGCAGTATCAGGAGGTACACACTGTAAGAGCAGTATGGGTGGCTCCTGAGATGTATGTGGGAGCACTTCTATGTATTTTTAGACAGACACAACTTGTGTATGTATGTATATATATATATGAAGAACTTCAACTATCACTTCAAAGAGAAAAGAGACAACCATCCTCTCCTAACTGGTCATTTTCATCAGCTGAAGATTTATCATATGACTTCTGAATAGAAAAGCAGTGAATGCAGTGAAGTCAGTAAACTCAGATATCAGAATGGACTGGTTAATACAGACTTATTCTAAAGAGAGATAATTCCAAAAAAAAGTCATTGATGTCAGAGGAATACAGAAATTATACAGGAGAGAAGTTGAGATTATGTATTTTCATAAGAATTCTTGGATCAGATTTTATGCACCTTATATATATCCTACACACTGTTATATTCACAATGTCCTGAAGAAAATACAACTTTCCCATTTGTCTCATTTTTTATGAAGAGAAATTACNAGAAAATCCTGCAGAAATTCAAGATGACTTCAAAGTTTCTCACTAGAAAGCTGTGAGGTACATTGTCAAAGTTATTAGGCGAAAAAAAAAAAAAAAAAAGAAATCCCAGCACCATAAAAATGGCACAATTATCACTGAATTTGATTGAATGGCTGAATGGAAGCTCCACCTGAGCAAGTTGAGATCACACACAAATTCTGTGCTATAGCAAAGGACTGTGGATCATTTTCACAGTACCCAGCACACCCAGGGGTATCGGAGCTTATCTTCTTTTTCATAGCTAATGCTGCTCCTAAAAAGCTTCCTGGTAACTCCTTCACCTTGGGTACCTGGCTGAGAGAGAAACAAACAAACAGAATTGAGCAATAGCCTGCACTGTAGCTGTACTGACCCTGCACACTCCCCTTCTCTTGTTAAGAGATTCTACTTCCTTCCTGGATCTGCTGGGGGCTTCAAATTATAAAGCAGTTTAGTAAAAGTAATTTTTTTACTTTTACTGGAGCTGAAGGAGCTGGAGCTGATGCTGGTTTGCTTCACTTTTCCAATATAGCTCGTTCACAGCCCACCTCATAAAAGTAAGGTAAAAACATGATATGAAATATAAATATTTGTATAAAATAACAAAATTTGTATAAAATAACAAAAAAAAATTCAGAATTCTGAGCGATGGCTCTTTGAATCCCTGAAAACTGAATTCCCAGAAAACTCCTAGAAAACTGAAACTCCCAGAAAACTGAACCCTGGTGGTGCTAAGATTACACATCACTTTGACACCAGATAACCTGGATTTAATCTAAAAATCTCCTGTTTACCTCTATAGGGTTTGCAAACCAGTGCCTCTGTGCCCTTAGGCAATAATAAAACCAGAACCACCGGAAAGGTATTCTGTAGAAAGGTGACAATCTGGAAAAGCTGATACTTTTGTGGATACACAGTCTCTTTAGCCTTCTCTTTGTAACACAACCAAATACTATTGAAATTCCAAACATGCATAAACAATTAATTTTTAGATAGATATTTCCCATGTGAGGTTACAACTTAACCAATAAGTTTCCAGGCACCTGCATGATCATCTAGTCTGATCTCTTGCACTACAAAATCTGCAGAATTTCAGCAAGTGGGCAGAATTTAGTTAAAATACAGCTTTTGCCATGCTTCTGAGCCCAGTCATGAAATAAGACAAAATTGAGATATATAGTGATAGACTACCTCAGTGTTGGTATTCATTTAAATTACTTCTTTGTGCTCCTAACAAATATGGGGCAAAAATAAAGCATGGACTGAGAGTGCTACAGCAATAATTCTTACTTTGTAATTTACCATCTCTTTGTATAAGAGCAGTCCTGGAAAGCAGACTGGAAAAATGGGAAAATGTTTCATAGAATTGTCATATAACTGTGTTGAATAGAGTATTGGAAATAACTAATCCAAACCTGGGGGATCTTTGACAGGAATTAAATATGAAAAGAAGAGTGATTGGCCTCTGTCTTTTTTTTAGGAAAAATACAAACCCAAAGACACCGAGAGTGACTGCAAAATCTTGGAATTTTTGTAGTGCCTGTATTGATGATAATTTTAAAGTGTGTTGTCTGTTTAAGGTCTTTTCCAACCTAAATGATTTTATGATACATAAATTGTTGTCTAGTACTTCTTGTAAAAGGAGAGTTCATTACAGTATTTCAATCCCAGCAGTTTTCAGTCTTCTCTTCAGAGAGCCACTTATATGTATGTATCTGTGCCTCAAAATGAATGTTTCAACAAATGATCACTTTGTATCTTTGATTAAATGCAAAATTTTATTAAGTTTCAGTTCAAGCCCAAGAACATCTCTGATAATTTACTGCAACACAATAACTTAAAGGAGATGCTGAAATACTTTTTAAAAATTAATAAGGTTCTACCTGACTAAATCAAGTTATTGCATAAATCATTGCTTTGCATTCATCAGAAGTCATCCACTATCACAAAACAGTTTTGTCTTCCTGAGCCTCCAGAAACTACAAAAGTGAAAATGAAACAAAAAAAAAAAAACCAAAAAAACCCCAAAAAAGTGAGAATTTCCTTGTGGGACTTTTTTCACAGTTTATTTAGTTTTGAGTCCTCTATTGCATAACTCCTGTAAAACTTTTACTGGCTAAGCAAATCATCTAGAAATTTGAAGAGCCATAAACCAGACTCATCTCTGGTCAAAGCTATCACCTTGTTACCTCAGTAGGAATCTGGGCCACGTTTCTGCTTCTCTTGAAATCCAGTTTCCTAATTTGGCAGCTCCAGCAGCAGAGCTGCTCCCACAGAGCCTGGTCACTGTGGCAGTGACAGTCTCACTCACATCCAGACCCACTGCAGCAGCATTTCTGCTTTTCCAGAGTGGGAGAGGGGAAGATCAGCACTTCAGCTGCAGACCCCTGTAGGTTACATTTGCTTTTTGTTTTCTCAGGCCATAACATAAATAGGATAGGCAAGATGTTCCCCGGCTGTGAAGTTATTGAAGCTTTAGAGCAGAAGTGTTCAAATGTGTCCAAGGAACATCAATGATCCATTCCCACCACAATTAAATCTTGACATCTACATTATTGCAAAGGTTCAGCAGTCAAAATATACAGCAGAAAGTGAGTAGAGGTTTTGGATGTTTTAATCTGCTGCACTCTCACTGCAGGGGACTATTCCTGTTTCAGGGCAGGAGGGGAAAAGAAATCTATTCTAAAAGACTTGGTTAAAAATTTATCTTTAATATAGATAAAGACTGGGTTTCCTGACAAAAACATGAACTTTTCTGGTTATTTCGAACATCTCTTAAAAGTTGTCTCTCATTTTCAAAGCTCTTTATTTACTTTTTTCCACTCACATATTCAGTTGATCCCAAATTATCCCTCCCACTTTTACAGAATCTTTAAGAAGTCTTCTATGACTCAGATGCCTTCTTTGCACCTTCTTCCTTTTCAAGCTACTTGCTTGTACCTCTGCTTCACTGGCTCCATAATTACAAATCTGATCTGAAAGTATTTATTTTCCTCCCTAATATTTTTCTTAGCTTTTTTACTGAGAAGATCATTTTGCTGACCATTATGCACAACTCTCTTTCTTGTTGTACTTAAACCTACTATGTTTGGAAATCCAGTATGTTAAAAAAAGCTGTGAAGAACAGTGTATGGTGTATATGCACAAATGGGATGTGTAAATTATGGGGATTGCTGACAAAAGAGCGAGATTACAGTGGAATCACTGGGAGTTATAGGGAGCCATTAAGGTACTTTAGACCACAAGTCTCCACTAGACCTCAACAGGGTTTGCATTCCTAAAACTCTTTGGTGGGTTTTTGTGTTTTAAGTACTACAGCTAGTAAAAAACAAACAGCACTTCATTATGTAGTCTTATGTTATATAGCACTTCATTACTATAGTCTTACTCAAAATTCATTGTTAAGGTCCAATAACTTGACGTAAAATAGGGTTACAAGAAAATATTCACAACAAAAATCTGGGTAATTTACACTAAAAAATAAACAGAAAGAGCTGAAACTTCTGAATATACTGATGTTCATAATTCATTAAAGACAAACCCAAACGATTCTCTCTGACCATATGGTAACACTGTTATCCTATTTTCCCTTTTATCTTCCTTTCATAACATATTTGAGGTGTTGCTTTTACATAAAGACAATTTTGGTTTGTAGCTTTGTTTTGCTTTTATAAGTGCTATAAGCAGTTTGAAGACATTAACTAACCATGAACGGCACTTTAGATTTAAAAAAAAATCATAACTTCCTATAAACACAGTGAACACTCTCAGATGCTGACTACAAGGATATATACAGTAATATATTAAATAATATTATCTCTTCTAAATACACAAGATCATTAAGAAATCTGCAGGAGTCTCCTAGTAAAAACTTTAGGGATATTTTACTGTATTTTTCTCCAGCCCTGTTCATGTTACTCTAAAAATTTCAGTAACTTCTATTCATTTGCAGCTAAGACTCCAGTGCAATGCTTTCACATAACACAGATTTTTTCTTTTCAAAGCCTCTATGGGAAACCTTAACCCTGACTGCACCTATGTTTCCATCTGGAGTGTGCCAAGTTTCAGGGATTTGGCAGACTTGCATACACAAGAGTTTATAAGCTCTGTAATTAATTTATGTGCATGAAAGCATAAATGCATATTGGGTACACATTTCATCATCTCCTTCTTTCCTTTAATGAGGATGGTGATTCCTTAAGATTAAGGAAGAACAGGAAGGAAGGAAAGAAATAAAGGAAGAAAATTCTCTTTTCTGCTGAATCCTTGTAATGGTACTAGAGACTCAGACCAGTGGTTGAAGAGGTGCTGAAGAAATATTAAGTGCTTGTCTCTATTTTGCACAGTACTAAATATTGCATCAACATGCACCACTTAAAATACTTGTAATACTCAAAATTCCACTATTTTTTTCCAGTTCCAAGTCATGTTGCAAAGCAGACTGGAGCTGCTGCAGCCTTGCTTCTTTTAGTTCAAGACCTTCTTTAAAGTATTTTTTCAGTTTGTCAATGCCATGCATTATTGCCATGTACTAATTTTGCAGGTCCATGCTTAAAATTGTCATGTTCCCGTGAGTTCAGTCCAAGCACATCACTTGTTTTATTTTATACCAGATCCCATTATATCCCTACAAGGGTTTTTATTCTATGGCAGCTAATGATGCTGCCTCTTCTCTGAGCTTCAAATACACTGGGGAGTTGCATTCTAAGTCATTACAATATTAGCAAACACACTGAAGATAAAAACACATTTATATTTCCCAGATCAATTGCATCTGAATATAATAATAATTTGGCAATGAATACAAATTGTTTAGATAATCTAATCTAGAAATTTCAACACCTGCTAGTCCTGAACAAAATTTTGCAAAGCACCTTTTGTTCATTTGCCCATCTCCCATTTCGCACTCTGGTATTCAGTCAGATTGTTGTGAGACATCTGTAAAAATTTTCTGCAGTGTCTCTATTGCCATAATGCAGCCAATCCAGCAGGTCTCCTCATGACCTGCAGAAGCAAAAGCAAGCACCTCTCCGTGCTGCACACNAGCACCTCTCTGTGCTGCACACCAGTGTACATTTTTGCATGTTTGATAAGGCTTTCAGTGAGTTGCAGTGAGAGGTATTTCTAGCTGCCATTTGATGGACAGTCTGATCCTGGTTGGTTACTGTAAAACATAATCTGAAACAGAGGCTTAGAACCATGGCGTATTTTTAACATCCTGACACACAGAGCACACTCTGCTGCTGAGGAATTTTCCTCTCACCAAAGTGATGAGCAGACAAGGCACCACTGATGCTACTCCCGCTTTGCTCAGTGGGAGGTAATGCAAACGCAGAGCAACAACAAATATTATACTAATAGTGTGCTGCTCCTTCTCCTCTCCCACCTCAGGTTCAGATTTGGAAAGTGATAACAGACAGGACAGACTGCAATCTTCTTCAAGCAAAAGGAGTGAAAAGAAGAAAAATCATTTGGTAAGTGATTGCTAGGAGAACAGAATTTACTGAAAATGCACTGGGCTGAAGGTAAATAAATAACTGACCTCTGTATTCAGCGTGGTGCTGAGCAGCTACAGCCAGGGATAGAATGAGTCAGAGCAACAAATTAATCTCTTAGTTGTACTCATGTCCCTGAGGGTCCTCTGAATTTATAGCTGGTGTTTCTCTGCTCTGTAGTGATGATATCAACCTGTCAGTTCATTGATGCTGCACTTACTATGATGCACTTATTAAGTGGGGGTGTATTTAGCATCAAATACTGACAACAAATATATTCTATACTTACTGACACATAAAACACAGTAAATTATTTCCCCAAATACAATAGCCAAAAGTTTAAAGCATCTGTTTCTTTGAATACACTTGATAAAACAATGTTACAAAAGGCGCACACGTTTTAATTCCTCAAAAACATATAAATGAAGTGTTACAGAGATAGATTATGTAGGTATGAGAATTGAATTGCTCGAGACAACTTCAAAGTCTTTCATTTGTGATATTTCTTCCTTTTCAAACAAAAAAAAATTTCCCAACACATACCTCTANTGAAGTGTTACAGAGATAGATTATGTAGGTATGAGAATTGAATTGCTCGAGACAACTTCAAAGTCTTTCATTTGTGATATTTCTTCCTTTTCAAACAAAAAAAAATTTCCCACCACATACCTCTATGTCTGTATCTAACATAGGCTGGTTTGGACTCTAAAGATGGTGTTGATAACACAGCATAGATTAAAAGCAAATATTGTGAAGTATACAGAGCTTCAGAATTTCCAGTCAAACATGCTTATTTTTAGAAATGCTATTTTTGGACTGCAATCCATTAACAGACCAGTCCAAACCCCAGCACACCATTAATAAGCTATTACAGTTCATACAGAATTATCCGTCTGACAAGCAATCCCTTTATCATGTTATGAACTGACTCCTCTATTGAACACGAGTGCTGGCATGATGCACATAACATGTGTGCCTCTCCTGAAAATGCAGAACCAGAAAGTTTGAATGCAAAAATATGCAAAATTAATTTTCTGGGTATATGATCTAACAAAATTAGTATGTAAGAGGGGATTACTCATTCCTAAGACAGCAACATGCAATCAGTGTATGTCCAGTTCTGTAAAGGACAATGGGAAATACAGACGTGGAGACCACACTCTCTAAACCCAACTCACCCAGCATATTTAATATTTTCTATCTCATGTTGTTTGCAGGTGCTTTCTTTCACTAACTTCTATTAAAATGCCTGCCCAGTTAGCCTACCTGTAGCTGAATCAGCTCTTACTTTCCTTGGATTTGGCACTTTAAATGAATAAAATTTTCACTTGCACAACAATTTAAAAGAAAAAAAAAAGAAGAAAAAAGAGAAAAAAGAAAAAAGCCATCTGCATACCTGCATATTCCCATCATGTTTATAACGAC
>WEZZ01008629.1:0-25562 GCA_013400585.1 Chloropsis cyanopogon | reverse complement strand
TCACCGTGCGAATCTACCTCTCCAATCTCTCGTGAGTCAATCTTTCCCATCTCTGATTTTCTTTTATATTTATGCTAGAATATTTAATTGTAGACAAAAGGTTACTCTGGCTGTATTCACTGCACAGAGGCAGAATAATCTGCTTTAAAAGGCTTGACATTTCAGGCTTTTCAAAAAGGCTGAAAAAATTATATCCCTGCTTTTGTTAATCAATGAAGTAGAACTCTCCTGAACAAAAGAATTAAATTGCTTGGTTGGTTTAATAAAACCAACAGAAATAGCTGCTTCCTCTGGGCTTTATTGNNNGGGCTTTATTGTGTAGGCATGGCACACGCATCCAGCACTGTAATTCCATATGATTCAGGGGCAAAACTCTAATTTCTGCACACAGTTGGGTTTTTAAATCCTATTCAAACTCTATCCATTCTGGCTGGTTCTCTAAGGCCAGATTTATCATTAAACTTGACTTTTTCCTAGGTGCAGCAGCCATACAGCAATTTTGGGTTTTGTTATTCTGCTTTAGGAAAAAATGTTCATTAAAAATGTATTAATGTAACTATTACTTTTACATAGTTTTATTTAGCTAATAGCTAATAGTTTTACACTTTTGTCAGCTATTTAATAACTGCACAAATAGTTGAGGGTGTGAACAAGTGCCAGCAAGTTTGATAGGAGCATATAAACAGTAGTTAGGAAAACCATATGCGTCCACCAAGAAAATATTATTTTGTTACTGTTGCATTTTCAGACATGACTTGGTATTAATTGGACATTTTAGGTGAAGAAGTATCATTATTTCTGAAAGACTCACAAGCAGCTTACACAGTTGCTGTGCTGTCTTATCCTGTGGCCCATTATTTGCCATAATTTAATGAAGAGATTCTGCACCTTCAGTGGTTGAATGGTCACACCAATGAACAGTAACTCAGCCTTTCTGGGGAAAGCACACTTCAGCACCAGCTGGCTTAAAATAGAAGGCCCTACAATATAATTTAGAGGCTGAGCTTTGGTTTACCCATCTCAGGTTCCTTTTCCTGAAATGAAGCACTTCTAACTGCAGTTGAACTTAAGCAACTGGGATTCCCGCTCAAGGGAATCAGTACCACTGGCACCAGAGCCCTTATGGATAAGCTGCAGTCCCATGGCTAAACCCCACCACCCTTTTCAAGTGAAGAGCATTGTTAGCCATGGTGATCTTCTGAAGGGATCAGGCCGTGATGACATGAACCATTATTATACAGCTGATGCCATTTCGACAACCCAGCTGATACAAATTTCACAATGGTGTTCTTTATTTGAAAGAATACCATTACAGAACACTATTTAAAAAGCTCATAAAACATTTCAATTAGCATCAGTGACTGGAATGGGGTCTTAGACACAAGAAAGGACTGTGAACTGGGGGGAAAAACATCCTGGCCTGATGGTATTTCCTCTCATACTTTATATCTTTGGAGAAGTGTTGGCATGGTACTACAAAGCAGGACATATGACCCAAACCATCTTCATACAGGGGAATCTTAGACTTTTTTCCATGGTTCTGTATAATGGAAGGGATTTGCGCATGTGAAAATAAATTTATTATAAATAAGCAATTTATATATACAATGAAAAAAATCTCTGAATTAGGAAGCAGAACAAGGACTGACAGAAAAATCAGTACTGTATATTTAAGCCTAGACTAAAAGCAAATGACACAGCATATTTAATTCACGATGTGTTTAACTTGTTCACACTTGTCAATGCACTTTCCATACAAGTACATTGATGTACATGGAGATTTAAGGCATGTGTTGCATGAGTTTAACAATGCAGACTGAACATCTAGCAGATGAATTGCATAATTAGCAGGAAATTCCATCAAATTGCTCTATGAATTCAAATGAGCAAGTTATGGAATTTTTTTGAGGTTTCTTTTTTCTGTGGGGGCAACAACAGTGCATATTCTGTACATTTCACAGCTTGTATTTCACATCAAAGAGAGATGAAAACTAGGAGTTGTGTACAAATCAAAAAGGTGTGGGGAGTGGACAGATTTGGAAAGCTGGAGGACCCTAATTGTAGGACATGCATTAACATCAATGATACCTGTATCCCCTTCCTCCATCCCATTTTCCTACAGAGAAGGGAAAACAGAACTTACAAACTCACTCTATTATCCTACAATGTATGCCAATACTACACCCAGGCCTTTCAGTGTCCTTGCCTTTCACAGTGTGAGGAAAGCAAACACTGGTTTAGAGGTGCAAAAGGGAGGACAAAGGTGCCCTGTGCCCTGCTGTAGCTGCAAATGTTTAAAATGCATGTACCTGCCTCAGATGGAAACCGGGGGATTCCCAGAAGGGATGTCACAGTCACGACCTGAAGGAATACTGAAGGAATACAGGTCAAGTCTAGGTAAAGAAGCCAAGTCTAGGTAAATCCAAAACTTTTGGGGCTTTTTTGTTTCACAAACAGGTCCCTGGTAAAAGACACTGAAACTAGAAGGGCTGCATGTCAGTGCCCTGTGCCAGCTCAGTGTCACTCCAGCAGGAACTGCAATTTTCCAGACCACTTGTTATGCACAATTTCAGTGTCGTAGTCATTAGAAAGACTCCCTGTTAATCTCAAGCTCTCTCATGCTCCTCACTGGGCCCTCAGTAAGAAGCATAACCCAAAAGAATACAGTAAAAAATGGTAAATATCAAACTTGACTTTAAAAGTTCTTGCAAGAAAACATATTCACATCTAGATTCTGTATTCCTTAGCTCAGCTTCAGGGAGCTTTGTGACTGATTTACTTGCAATGACAAACCTTGCCCCTCCATCCCTTTCCAGCAATCTTACCTGCTTTATAACTCAGCCAGGGAGCCAAATAATGCCCCCTGTAAGTCAGATTCTCTTGTGTCAGTCAGTTCTCTTGCGAGTACCACGAACATGGATATGCTACCTGCCAGTCACACTTACTTCACACCTGCTGTCAAAGCACACTGAAAGCTTGCTTTGTTTGATTAGAAAATCCACAACCATTCTTACCAAGGGAGAGAATCTCACTTTATAATTAGTGTCATCCACACTATGCTCTAATAATTATGATTACCAGTTTAATGACAGAGTGATGCTACATACACCAAGGTCGTTTAGCCACAGGTAAGAGAGTGTGGCATTGTACTGTGGCACAAATGCTGGGGACACAAAAAGAGAGTAGAATTTGAAAAGGGACAAATGAAAAGAAAAACAAAAGAGATATGAAAATTATAAATGGCAGGCTGGCATAGCCAAAGAAGGTGAAGCAGGGGGAAGAAACAGGAATAAATTTCACAGGGGAAAAAAAGTCCCCAAGATCTTCTATCTAAATTAAGTTTTCATTATAAGTATTTTAAAATATTAAAAAATAATGTGTTAAAAATGCCTTAGAAATTCTGTATCTTGGTGCCCCAAGTAGAAGTTCTCCAAGCCTTTAACAGCTTGGTAGTCCAGTCACTGCACATACAGGAACAAGCAGTGTAAGCTTTGGCCAGTTGTGCATGTGACAACACAGAAAGGGGATTTTGACTTCAACAAATGTTTAACAGCCTTAAAGGCATTTGACAGCTACACCACAAACCTTCTGAGAGCACAGCTAGCTATTTCACCTTCTGCTCAGTTTGTGGAAGACACAGGCAAGAGAAAGTACCAGATTTCTGCAGAAAGAGTCTGTTAAATAGTAAAGTTTCTTTATCTACCATGTAGCAGCTGCTTTGGATCATCTATAAGATAAAGCTTCCAATACCAAACTTCTGTCACGAGCACTTTAACCCCAGAGTGGAAACCTGAAGAAAGCAGTATGGTAAAACACTTCACAGAAGAAACTACAAAAGCTTCAGAGTTTCTCTGGCTTATAGAACAGGAACAGTTTAGGACCACAGGCTAAATTAAAAGTTGTATACTCCAAGTGGGAGTGTATTTCTCAAACACTGAATAATTCTGCCTCCCTCCTGATTTCAAATACAGACATTCTTCAGAAGAGATAAAAACTGTAGTGCACCTGTTCCACTTGAGCCAAATAAAACTTACTAATTTTCCACTGGGAATGACCTTCCATACCCCACCACAAGGCTGAGCAATAGAAGATGCAGAGGAATCAGGTGCTGTAAAATGAACTCACCAGGCAAATCCAACAGAACTTTGATTTCACTCTCCATGATGTCCAAGCTGGGACACATCTAGTTCTCCTTTAGCTCTGAGAAGGAGGCACAACTGAGGGAAGAAACAAAGTTTGAATTTTCTAAGTGTAAAAATACACACAGCATGTTTTAAAGGAATTATGACATTTCATCTTGATACACTGTATTGTTTCACCTAATAATAAAAAGCAAATTATTCCACCCCTAGGCTCAGTCTTGTCCAGCTGCTGGTATATTACATGTACCGATAATGCAAATTCCTCCATCCCACCTCCACTCTTGCCAGCCCTTCCCACTAATTTTCCTTTCGCCTTAATAAAGATGAAGACTCTTAAGCAAGCACAGGTTTGCTTAAGATCCTGAGATCTCCCTTTCTGGGTTTTCTTGAAAGGGCTTTCGCAGGAGAAGAATAAGGTATATTATCAACCCCATTCCCAGCCCAGTTTGCACATTTCGTTATGTTTGTCCTTTCCCTCTAAAAAGGAGAAATTTCACTACAGAAAGAACAACTAAGTATAAATTTGCAAAAGCCCTTTTGCCAGTAGAGCTACCAGTTCCTCGAAACAGGGACTGGGGAGAGAGATTAAGGAAATAAAATAAATAAAATTCCCTTTCAGATAGTTTTCTCCTGAAGGGCACCAAGATCTGGATCTAGCAAAAGGTTCTTTCAAGATGCAAGAATTAAACCTCATGCAAAAACCTTATTTATTCAGATGATATGAAAAATTAAATCATAGTCACACACTAGTAAAGTCATTACCCTCTTTTTTCATTCTGGTGTGTTGGGGTTTTTTGAATGGCCTTTTTTGTTAGAAAAGGGACAAAGAAGAAACCATCTTAAAACCAAATCCTCTTCTATATACTAGACCTGTACACCTTTACTTTTACTGAAGGGATCTTTTTCCCCAGTAAATCATCTAGTTGTTTTTCACTTGCTGGCTCCCCTTTCCATATTTGAACGTCTTACAGGCTGTCAGGGGCCTAGTGCTTTGGCATAAATGGATTCAATTAATTTTTCAAATATAAAAGTTTCCTTTTATTTCCACCTCAGGAAACACTTGTACAACTGTACAAGTACCTCAGCCGAAACCTTTCTTCTGTCCCTTTTAAAGCAGGTTATTTCCTTGTAGTATTACTAGAATGACAGGGAAGGAAAGAGGCAGACCTGCAAACATTACCTTAGGAGATATAAAATCAGGCACTTGAAGTTTTAGTGAGAAAAACAATTCAAGCGCAAAGTAAAATTAGGACACATTCAAAATGAACTCATTACTCGCAGGAAAATTAACACCAAGGAAGGAAAATTCTGTTTTCCAGGGCAAGAGCCAGCAAAATTACAAGTTTCTTAGCCTATGGTCAGCTGTGACACTGCTGTGTGACTGTAAACTGCTGCAGACTGCTTGTGTGAGGGCTTGTGAATCCTAGACCTTAAGCAGCCATAAGGCAGCTGGCTTTGGCCACTGAGACCTCTGGGAGTCCCTGAGGTCAGTGACAAGCTCTACAAGCACAGGGGATGGCAGAAAAGCTTGCACTAAGTGCCAGTCAGACAGCAGGACTCTGAGCTTGAGCTTTGACATTTGCAGCAGGACCTCAGGGCTAAAGGGTTTCCAAAACTGCACCTTCAAACCAGAGCCACGGACAGACAGACGGACACTGGACTGCTGCGCTGTGTGCTACTAACAGCTGACACTGTGTTATTAACAATATTCAAACAGGAGTGCCGTGCCTGTAATTGTCCCTCGTTCTGCGGCATCTTCAGCAATCAAAGCCCCGCGCCTGGCCGTGCACTGCTCAGCGCTGGCACTGCTGCCAGGCGGCTCCATCAGCGCAGGGAAATGGGGCCGTTGGACACAGGGAGCACAAAAACGGCGTGAAAGGGACAATGGGAGAACCACAGAATTGTCCAGGTGGGAAGGGACCTCTGGAGATGATCCAGTCCAACCCCCTGAACAAGGCACGGGAATGTGTCCAGGTGAGAGGCAGAGCCATGTCCTCCCGGGCAGCCTGTCCCAGCGCTCTGCCACCCGCAGTGTGTGTAAGCTTCTCCTCATGTTGAGGTGGAACTCCTTGTGTTTTAGTTTATGGCCATTGCTCCTCATCCTGTTGCTGGGAGACACCAAAAAGAGTCTGGCACCATCTTCTTGGCGGCCACCTTGGAGATATTTATATGAACTAGTGAGATCCCCCGTCAATATTCTCTTCTCCAGACCGAACAGGCCCAGCTCCTGCAGTTTGTCCTCACAAGAGATGCTCCAGACCCCAAACCACATTTGTGCCTCCGCTGGACCCTCTCCAGCAGCTCCTTGTCTTTCTTGTAGTGAGGAGCCCAGAACTGGACACATTCCCCTCAGGAGGGGCTGAAAAACTACTTTTACTTCAGGAAAAGCGAAAAAGAGAATCTGGTGTGCCAGAAGCCTCTAGATCAGGGTGGAAATCGCTAGATTACATTATCAGTAGATCTGCTCTATCACTTCTACAACCCGGAGCTCTGTGCAACCCCTGTCCCCGCCCCGCCCCCATCCTCNCCCCTCGTCCCCCCCAGCGCGGGGCTGCCCTCGCCGTGCCCCAGCTGAGCGTGTCCCGCCCGCCGAGCCGTGCCAGGCTGGCGGCGGCGCTTCTGCCCTTGTGCCCTTCTGAGCGAGCCCTGTCTGTGTTCGTCCCCTGCAGGCCAGCACGATGGTGGCGGTCGGCCTGGCCATAGCGGCTGCCGGATTCGCAGGTGTGTGGGGGCCGGGCGGACACTGAACACCCAGCTGTACCTGCACAGCCCCTGCCTCAGGGCTGACCTCAAGGTAGTTTAAGAGCTGGTACAGGATGCTCTTTTGGCTGTAATGAAACAAAAGATCGAAGTTCCTTTCTTGTAGTGAGCCACAAATGTTTATTCCACGCTCTAATCCACAAGTTAGCAGTTGCAGTGAGTTGCTAAATGTTTGTTTATAGAACTATATTTAACCTCAGTCAATGCTGGTCTCTTTAAGGTCGCTATGCAGTAAAAGCTTTGAAGCACATGGAGCCACAGGTAAAACAGGCCCTTCAAAACCTACCAAAACCTGTAAGTTTTTGTTTATCATCTCTTAATTTAAAACGTTGCTTGGTGAAATAACTACAGACTGTTGTCTCTGTATAGCATTGCTGTATTTTCTCCTGTATTTTGTCAGTAGCAACAATTAATTGCAGCAATTCTGGTGGTGATTGGCTAATAGAGAACTTTTTTGGGCAAGTTTAAGTAGTTATTAAAATAATGATGATCTACTTCAACTGAATTTCCTATTCCAAGCGAGAAGAAGTTTTGCCATTTTTACAGACTAAAAGCTTAGCTGCTACTAAAGCAATAATGAGTTGTTTTAACTGATACTTAGAAATTGGTGTGTTTTAAACTAATAAATTTTCTCTTCCAGGCCTTCAATGGTTATTACAGAGGTGGATTTGAACCCAAAATGACTAAACGAGAAGCAGCTTTAATACTAGGAGTGAGGTAAAGGAAATTGATCAGAAATGAGAGGTGAACAGCAGGCAGTGGTGTGTCCTCACCCCTGGCCTTTTTGGAAGGGTTGTCATCCAATGCCCAGCATCCCCTGGGAGTGTCACTGCCAGGTCAGGAAATAGGAAGAGGCTGTTCAGGACTTTCTGTGCTTTTTGGGGGTTCTCTGCTGCACTTTAGCTTGGTTGAATTCTGTGTGGACTTCCAGACATCTACAATTCCCTTGCACATTCCAAAGCCATGTGTGGTCCAAATCTGCCATTTCAGAAAGCCTTGGGGCTCACTTGGTGTGAGGAACACGATTCTGCTGTTGCCTTGTGGTTCCTGTCAGTGCTGAGGAGTTTCAGGTGGATGCAGTGTGAAGGTGCTGCAAACCCACTTCTCCTGTCTGGAATAAATTCATCACTTCTGGAACATTGTACAACTGACTATGGTGGCAATCCCTGCCAGATACACAGATCTACCAAATAAGAACTTTCAACTGTGAATTTTTGGGGGTTCTGGGTTTGTTTTTTGTTACCTCAATAAATAAAGCAAATTTTTTTGTCTTACAGCCCTTAGGAAGTTTTTCCAAAAAAAATGTTACAACATAGTTGTAGTTTTGTTTCTTTTTAACTGTGTGGATGACCCCACCCCATTAGACTGCTGTAGCATGTCTTTTTCAGCATACAGTGTTTTGCAAATGCCCTAGAAAGCCTCTCCAGGATTTAAACACTACATATCAGTGGTAGGAAAAGAGAAACACATGATAGCTAGAGAATTTATGGGTAAAACAGAGTGCCCACTTGTTCTCAGACACCTTTGGATGATCTGGGGAATTTCATGAGGACCCCTTAAGTTCCTTTTTCTCTCTCTTTCAAAGCCCTACAGCCAACAGAAATAAAATTAGAGAAGCTCACAGACGGATCATGCTTCTGAATCATCCAGATAAAGGTAAGGAACTTAAGTCATGTTTATTAGATAATACATGTTTTTAACACAGATGACTAGAATTGTGTAGGAAGTCAGTGATACATAACCACCTCAGCTACTGAAAAACCAACAGAAAACTTGGTGAAAAATCTTACGGTGCCTTAATCCACGTGGGTCTGGAGCATATTTTTGTGTGTGAATGTTTTAAAAGCAAGCAGACAGATTCAGCAGGTCAGTTCGTTAGCTGCTTTATCTTCTGTGAATACCACATTAGAATATGATTTGTTAAAATGAGACTTAAAATCACCTTAATTTTAGATGAAAACCCAGAGTACCCTTGTGTGCCTTAGGAGTTCACCATAAATGGCAAATACTGAGCCTTCTACAGCTGCTGGAGACATTAAATTATGAAATATTCCTGTCAGTGGTGCTCTGAAGGCTCAGAACCTAGTTATGCTCAAAGTTAGAAACTCAGGGTATCTATAACTATTCTAAATTCTGTTCAGTGAGTCAGAATCATATGTTGGTGTTTGACATTTAACTTCTTAATCATTGCTTAAAAGGTAAAATGGCTTCCTTTAAAGTGAGTGTTCAATTCCTCACCTCTATGCACCAAAATCATCCATGGGGATATGCCTTTCATAGGTAATAGCAAGTGAAAGTTATCTCCAAAATTATCCTTACTGAATGTACGCAGGAATTAAAGATAGTATTTGGTGTTGTACATGACCTAAACACGTAAATCTTCAGGTAGTGCAATGAATGGTATGTGTGCTACCAACACAGTCATGGCACCTCAGTAGAATAAAAGCAGCCTAACAGGAATGAGTGGGCTGACACCGAGCTCCTGCAGGGACTGTGAGTGAACTCAGATGCCTTCAGTCAAATCCAGTTTGTTCTTCAGCTGGCAGAACCTCAGACCACACTCTTTCTTCCCATGTCCTGTGGCGTTATCAACACAGAAGACAAACGTTTGGGTTTTTTATCTGATTTGAGGTTCTCTTTCTTCTAGGTGGATCTCCATATGTAGCAGCCAAAATCAATGAAGCTAAGGATCTACTAGAAGACCAAGCTAAAAAATGAATGAGAAAGAAAATCACTCATTCAGAGGGTTTGTTCCTGCAAATGATTATTTTTGATAAATGGCTTAAGAAAAGTTCTAATGTCAGTCTTTGACTTAATATAAATGAAGCTGGAAATACAAATCCAGGGAGGTACTTCCTCCCCATTTGGTCACCTTTTTTTTGGAAGTATGTGAGGGAGCGAAGCTTAAAGATTTTTTTCATAGCTGTTCTTTATTTAACAGCAAAATCTGCCACTCAGAAATATTTTCAGTGCTTGAGAGCAGTAACTTGGTGTGGCCAGTGTGTGTTACCAGGCACTGGTAGACTCATGTGCTGTTAACTAATTTCTGTTGAACTGGCCCTCTTTAAAGTTCATGCTGCTGCTCTTCCATCTGCTAAAATTAGCACATTGAACCTGTTTGGGAAGGGGGGTGGAAAAACCAAGAGGATTTATTGGACAGGAGGAACTGGGAGAGATGTGTGGTTGTCTCTGCCTGGGGAAATAAAGTACAGGAAACAGTGTACTCCCTTGTCCTTGCCTTGTGAAAAACAAGGTTGGTTAAGTGTTACTGATGGATCTGGAAGGTTCCAGATTTTTTTTAGAAACTTTCAGTTTTGACAGGTTTTAGTAGCATTTAATAAATTCCATATTTGTAATGGAAGTCCTGTAGTTCTATACATTATTGTACACTACAAAGCCAGAGCTCACATAGTGAGGTTTGCATTTATGGTGATTAGGAAACAGGAACTCTTTACATCAGTCACTCATACCTGAGCTGGATTTGTGCTCTGTGGAGCCTCTCACACCCAGCAGCTGCTGAGGATCTCAGCTGGGGCCAGGGAGCTCTGTCACACTCCAAGAATCTTCCCAGTGTTTCTGCCACTACAGCAAAACACTGCACAGCACCTCTAGGAGTTAAAGCCCATCTGGGCATAAACACAGTGAGGTTGAAAGCTTCCACTGCCAGAACCTGGACTTGGGAGCATTGCTGTGGATGAGTTCTGGGCTGTTCAGGAAGGATTACAACAGTAGGGTTGAGTTTGGTGCCTTTAGGAGAAAGGATCAAATGGGTACAACCTCCCCAGAAAGGCAGTAACTGCTCTGCTGCAGAATTTAAAGCAGGGTGAAGGACAGCTGGAACACCACCATGCACATTTCTGGAATCAGCACATGCCAAGCCATATGCATAAGTATTTCCCAGCCAAACACTACTGACTTATCACATAACTCTGTTTATTGAATTTTCTCCACTCCTGTGCCTGCCCCGTCAGCTGAGATACTTTTGCACACTTCAGTTACAACTTTAACTGGGTGTGTTCTCCCAGAGGGAATGTTGTTGCTGAGTGTCCAACACTGAAGTCCTATGACAAAGTGCACACACAGGTCCCTCCTTGGGACAGCTTGGCTGTAGCTCTGTCAGGTAGAACAGCTGGCTTAGAACTCTTGGTTTTGTCCTTCTGACCACATCAGGCAAGACAGTTTTTTTCATTCAAGTCAACTTCAACGCTGCCTTTTGCTCTGACTTCTTACACCTTCTTGCTACCTCGATGCTTTTCCACACCTGTTTTGTGCTTCCTTGCTCTGGCTCATGGACCTGAAAGATGGAGGGGGGTGGATGCTTTAACTTAACAAAAACTACATCTGCATTAATGCCTATATATGTTAGTCAGGTTATGCAATTCTCCAAGATAAGGAGTCTGGTTTTAAACTCATTAACTGGTGTTTGACATCACCGCCTTAACCAAAGGAAGATCAGCATGTTAGAAACTAATGAAAAAGAGTTTGAGGTTCAAGCTGCCTCAGAAGTAGGTTTCCATTGTTAGTTAACAGCTTGAAAACCTTAAAGTCAATAGTAATTTAAATTTCTGATAGAAACAGTCAACAGATGGAAGATCAAAGTTTATTTTCTTTTACTACCAGCATACAAAAAAAACATATTGCACATCAAACAACCAAAACAAAAATAAAAATACTCTACTAAGGACTAACATATGTAGTTTATACAGAATAAACTTTCTGGAAATTGATCTTTTCAGTAGTTCAGGTTATGTCTTAATGGACATGACTAATTCAGCTTAGTGTTAACTAAAGCTATGTTTGATTTTTAAATACTGTACAGTTTAATAAATAAACCAAACAAAGCCTCAATGTAGAACAGTCACTGCCAATGTCACCCAGTATCCCTGCAGATTATGAGAATTTAACAAATGCATTCCAGTGGTCTGCAGATTTTTCCTCTACATACAGCATTTAAAAAACATGTATTAAAACAGACCAGTTTCCAGACTAAACTAATGGAGAAATTACATTTCAGTGCAAAATATTTTAGACTGCATTTCTTTCTAGTATTCCTCAGGTGAAGAAGTGGTTGCATATTATTAAAAATGTAACAAAAGCAGCTAATGCTTTCATAAAGAGTATTATGTTAGGGATCCCCCTCACATCTTTGCCGTATTTTGAAAACAAAATAACATTTCCTATAGCCAGCAATTTTGTTTATTTAAATGTTACATATACTATCTCAAGGCACATCTGATGATATATTTATAACACAGTAGGTGTCAAAGTATGTTTAACATATGATTTCTCCAGGATCCCTCCCCTTTCTGTATTCCAAAATGGAGGAACTGAAAGTGCGGTGTCAAGACTGGCGATCCATATTCTATCTTTGGCAAGCTTATACAAGCACTATTTTAAATGTAATGTAAAAGAACTGTAAACTAGGAACTTCAGTTTATGAAACACCATTCAGCACTGCTTCTTCGTGATTATTTCCATCCTCCTGAACAGTGACTTTCTTCTCATCAGGGCTGTGCTGTAGTTTAGAAGGCTCATCCCCAGAGGTGGTGGCAGGACCATTCACTGCCTTTTCAGAAGGGCTGTTTTCATCAATCGCATCTTTTGCCTTGCAAAAACAAGAAGAGGGCAGTATTAAAAATTCCATCACAATACAGAGTGTAATCTCAGTTTCCCTCTGGCTCACACAGCAGCTTTGCAAGAGGGAACACCTCCTGTCTGTGCCTGTATCCTGTCACTTAAAGCATCTGATCACTTATCTTGTTGTTTATGGGTTACTTCTGTATTGGCCACTTTGAGAAAATCACGCCAACGTAACCCCAGGACTGCACACCCCCAGCACACCAGAATGCTTATTTATTTCTATTTGTCTAAGCCCATGAAGGAGTTTACTGAAGGAGTTCACACCCTTTTTGAAGCCTATAGCAAGATGACATTTTGCTAAAGGATCTTCCTTACATAACTTGTGGCAATACACTGGCACTTCAGAAGTAAAGAAATTCTGCTTTATCCAGTTTTGATTATTTTTCAGTATAATGTAATGCCACTCTGACCCTTTAAGGAAAAAGGTTCAAAACCATACAATCTTTGTAAAATTAATTCCTTCTAAAATGTTTATACAAGTCACTAAAAATGCCACATAGTATCCTCTATCCCTAAAGTGTTTTAAGGATTAGTTCTCATGGCCATGGGCAATTTTCTCATTTTATTACATAATGCAACAGTACTAAGGATAATATTTTAGAATGTTTACAGACTTAATCTGGTCCCTAAAATCTGCAACAACAGTCAACAAATCATTGTCAGTTTTTTACTCTGGACCCTTTTTGCTTTAATGATTTGTTCTTGAAATCAAATGCAGTTGTAGTCAAATGAGGGTGAGCTAACTAAAGCCTTCATTCCTTTTCTGTTCTGCTGCAAGGGAGGAGAAAAAAGGAAATGCACATTAAGAACATCTTACCGTTTCTTTCTTGGTTTTGGCTACTGTCTCCTTTGGAGGGTTTCTCTGTCTACTTTGAGATTCAGCTCGTGATATATAATCAGCTACTGTTACTGTTCAAGGAAAAAAATCACAGTGATGCTCACATCAGCAGTCAATTCAGCATGAGCCTTCATGTCTTTTCTGCACAAGTTATGCTCTAACTGGGAGACATCTCACAAAAGGCCTTCACACTTACAGGTTATCAACCACACAGCAAGGATCAATTTGTTTCTGTTGTTAAAAACAATTTTCACTAAAATCAGTGGTAACAATGATCTGAAGGTGGACTCTTAATAAAACCAATTTTGTTCCAATTGCAAAATTTATTGGAGAAGGGTTTTTCATCCTAACTTTGAAGTGATTTGGCTGCAGGCTCTCAGAACTACAGACTGTGTGTGTCACAGGGGTTTTATTAGCTGAGTAGTGAAGAATTTCACACTAATGAAATGAAGACACTCAAACAGTGCCCAGAACTGGGGCGGGTCAGAGCCTGGCATCACTTAGGATGATGTGGCATCAAACCTCTGGTAGATCACAAAGCAACTGAGGAGGGAACTTGCCCATCCTGAGGTACTGAGAGTGCCACCAGCACTGTGCCATCAGCACTGTCCCCTGGCTCAGCTGTGGGGTGTGTGGACACAGGCGGTGCTGCCAGAGCCAGCCCAGCCCAGGGGCAGCACAGCTGCACTCATTGGGGCCAGCCAGGGCTTCTCTAACTCCTCCTTACCACCTCAGCACATCATCTGTAGCCTGGTTTTGTCTGATCCTGCCCTCCTGTAGCCACACCAAGACTCAGTTCTAGCCTTAGAATACAGAGCACTGCAACTTTAAATATACACTTGTATCTCTGATGAGCTACAGCACATTAGAGTTGGCAAGCATTACCTATTGAACTGCACAGTCATTTATATTTAACGTATCAGGTATTTAGGTGAGCTATTTTTCTGCATTTAGGAATGACTGTGCATAAAATCCAAATCAGACTGGGAACTACAACAGATAAATTTTCTGTTACAGTAACTGGACTTCTTACAACTGGGTCCTTCCTGAACTGTGAAGGCCAAAGGAGTTTCTGCACAAGTCCTTTTTCTGTAAAATGAGGTTTTGAGCCTAACTCCTCTAATATTAGTAAACAGGAAGCATGTTACATGCACATAGTGCATTCTTAATATTCCTCTACGAATAAGGCACCATAACATACAGCAATATAAATCAAATGATACAGCTAAATGACTGAAATACAGTAGTTGGCATTGAGGGGGGAAGAAGACGAGTTCCTTCTGTCTTAATTTCACTCACACTTACTAGGTATTTCTGAAGATTTTAAATTATTACAGCATTTTAACATAGATTTTAACAGAGAAATCTTGTTTGGGAAATTTTGTTATGTTCTTAGAATACTTAAGATTTAAAAGAATTCTCACGGTTTTCTAGAAATGACTGACATGCCTTTACATTGCTGGCTGAGGTAAGTTTCTTAGAAGTAAAAGCTGAAATACTTTTCACTTTTTCTGCCCCTTTACATATCTGTACCACTGCTACAAAAACTGGAATGTTGAGAAGAAATGTATGAGTTTGAGGTTTTTTAGGAGGGCGGGGTGTTTGATTTTTTCCTTCCCCCAAGTTTTAGTGCAATAGAACAATTTTTTTCTTCTTAATCAAATGTTGTATGAGCACCACAGATACAAGGAAGACAAATATGGGTAAAATTTTGAACCTGTCAATCTAGAAGACCTTCTGTTACTACCCTGTGCCGTGTATGTACAAGCATTTTCTAAACAGGGCATTGTATTGATAATTAGCCAGTTCACCTTTAACATTTCAAGTGTTAGTACACACAAAAGAAATGCAACAAGCCACAACAACAAAAAATCAGAAACATGCAATTTCACTTAATTCCTCCTCCTTCCCACCCTCAATTTGCAGATGACTTAAACTATTCCCAACAGCCAAGGACTGAGAGCAGCAGTGTGATGCAGGTGTGGGGCTGGCAAACCCCATGTGAGTTCCCTCACTGAGCTCTGCCAGGACCCACACGCTGCCCCTCCAACACTGCTGCTCAGCCAGTGCTGAAAAGGTTGTGTCCCAGTCAGTGCAAGCGCACAGATGCAGTGAGTGCAGACCATGAACCTTCATGTTTGTCGTGATCCTGGACCACAGAACTCAACAGCGCTTTGGCCATTGACTTCAGTGAGAACTGGATCAGAAGCGTAACTCGTATGTCCAAGCAAAAAGTTAGACATCAATTAGTTTCATTAGACAGATTTTAGAAGTTTTCCTAGTAGAAGAAATGTCTTTCATCTTTATCTAGTAGTCTTATTAGTTATTGAGTAACCTTTTGATATTATGCAGCTCTATGTAAAACAGCAGACACAACATTCTCTCATGCTTTTGACCTGAGATTACCCACAGCTCCACTCGAATTACCTGGCTGTCTATCTTCTGCCTGACCCCTGAAGCGACGCCTGCGGCTACGATTGCGTCGCTGGGGTTTTTTGTCACTATCATCTGCAATTGCAAAGTTTATAATGAACTATTTCTGATCATAAAATAAATAAATTCTTCAGCAGTTTCAGCATGGGGCAATTAAAATGGCTTCTGTTAAAGACAGACTAAATAAGACAGAAAAGCTAAAAGAAAATTTTATACTGAAAGCATACACAATAACACAAAAGCTAGATTTTACTTTTTGTTCTTGGTTCATTAAAACATTTAGGCACATGCTTAATGACCTCAGATTTCATTTATTAAGTAATCATACGTCAAATTTTAGCAACATAACCCAGATTTTTTTTTTCTGCATTAAACAACAGATTGTATTCTTGTCCCAGTGAGTATCAACAGAATTTACTGGAGGAAAGTTCTTAAGTAGAAGCTGGATAGAGACAAATTAACAGCTACTTAAGGAGCTTTCCCACACCAAGACTGAGGTTACCAAGGACAAAACAGAATATTGATCTGACAGTACTGTTTCTATCAAAGCAGCAGTACCAATGGGAAACAACAAGTCAAGTCTTTGGTGTCTCCATCAGACAGTTTTTACAAAAAAGGCACATGAAAAGGCTAGTGGAGCTCAGTAAACAGAAGATTCCATGGCACTGCCACGGATGGAGTCTTTCTTTAATCAGACAGCAACCTTGAACAGAACAGCGATTTGTCACTTACAAAAACAAACAAGGGCTTCACTACACTTACAGGGACAACACATTTATTTCTTAACTTGCTCTGGGACTACCATCCAACCATTTACATACCTAAACCATTCTCATTAACAGAAGCTGTATCAGACTCTGTCATTCCATCCATAAGAACAGCATCTTCATCAGTCCTTCGCCGGCGAGACCTCCTGCGGCGGTTGCTGCTGTGGTGGGACTCGCTGGCGTCCGTGTCCACGGTCTGGTCTGACTCCGTGTTATCCAGCAAGCTGTAAGGGTTGCTGTCCGGGTCTTTAAGCACTGAAGGAACAGAAAATGTCCATCTAAGATACTGTAGAAACGTGTAACCATTTCCAGGCTGACTTACAGCTGTGTCTGAAAGTTTCAAACTACAAAGCAACCTTAAGCCAAGGGGTAATGCATAGAGCTGAAGTATTTGATCTCAAACTGGATCCTCTGACTCTAACCCAACAGTAACAATTCTGGGGCATCGCAACAGCCCAATGTGCACTTGCACTATTTCACCACAAAGATTTCCAAGGTGACATTTAGAGAGCTTTTACTCAAAACTGCTAAGTATATAAAACACACCTTACACTTTGTGGTTGTGTGCTACTGCTGACACTTACAGTGTTGTATTAGTACAGATTCTGATAAAACCTAACTTCTACTCAATGATTTCTTCTTTCATTCTGAATCTAAACATAAGCTTACCTCAGAAGGCAGCCACAGACAACATGCCAAAGATTTACCAACTTTGCTAATAACGTTACTATGTGTGAGCACTAAAGGAAGGAAATTAAGATTGCTGTGAACAGAAAATAAACAAAAATCTAAAACACACTGTATGACCCAGCTACCACACAACTGCATTGAAACCCCAAGGTATTAAGACCATAATGTAAGAACAGAGTATTTTAAAAGAGTAAGAGGTTATACAGAAAATGGCCAGGAAGAAAATCTCAAAACCCATGTGGAACACATTACCAGAGCTAATGGATGACTTCCCACCACGAGGTGCCCCGCGCCCACGACCTCCAGACACGCTACGTCCTCGTCCCCCAGGACGTCGTCTGTTGTCACGTTGGTGCCTGCTCTCCCTGTCATCTTCTCCTGCCAAGGACCAGTCACTAAGTTCATCTTTTCTCTCAGATTCTGTTTCAGAGGGATTAGAGAGCTCAGAGTTTGTACCTTGTATGAGAAGGAAAAGAAAATTGGAAATTAATATGAATTCGGGGATTATATTCTGGTTTCATATTCTCCCAGAACTATTCCAGCCAGCACAGCTGGTTATATATGTATGTTATGTTTAAAAACAATATAATGCATTAATATATATATATAAATACTAATACAGCACAAGTATACAATCATAGATATATTTTAATATTTATATATACTCATATATAAAAATAAATGAACACATAAAATATAGCTCAGAAGTTACTTAAGTAAGATTCTCAATTTAAGTTTGTTTGTGCTAAAATGTGAAATATCGGCTGAAAGATCACAAAATCTCTACCTTCTGTACACAGATAAACCAAGGATTTAGCAGTGTTTCCTCTCTTTGTCTACACACTGCAGGCATTTGGTGCAGTTTCTAGGCAACTTCTCTGAAATTCCCAAGGACAACTTTGCCACCTTTTAGCCGATGGCTGTTGCTAAGCAACCCCTTCTGGATGCTGCAATGCTGCTTGAACAATTTCACTGTTTATATCAAACAGCATCTGTAACACCCGGCCATCTCTGAGCACCCAAACCCACAGCTTTTTACTACCTGAAAACCCAACATCATTATTCATTTTAAGTATCCAGGAACTCCCCCTACTACCCAGACTGGAATATATGGGATTCTTGCCATTTTGGGAGGAAAAAAAATACTTTAAGTTTTCCAAATCACAGAGTGCATATATAAGCAAAATGAAGAAGTTTCCTTACAGTTCAGCCAGCTCATTGGGAAATAATAAAAAATGAAGTTACAAACATCATCATCAGAATCAACACAACTAACACTTGGCATGATCCAGGAAGCTAGAGCCAGGGACAGACTGTAAAACCCAAAAGGTGTCTGATTTTTTAACAGAAATGAGCTACATGTAGATATCCAGAGTAATTTACTGTATTGAATAAATAATATTATTGTTCTTTGTGAAAGATGTCTATATAGAAATGCAGTGTCTCCATTTGGACAAGCTGGTGATGTGCACACCTGTCAGGAACTGAACAGGTTTTTAATTGAGAAATGCATCAGAGTACCTCGCTACTAAACAAATCCAGTTAGTTCCTGACCAAATTAAGAAATCCACAAGATTTTGTGCTGTCTCCATTTTAAATCATTTTAGTTCACTTTTCAGAAATATGCTGCTAAGATGGCCATGATCACAGACAAGCAATTTTTCTCCTTCTCAAGCAAAACAGCTAATACTCATTTCAGATTTTTTTAAAAATTTGTGTCTCCTGAAAAGCATCTCTAGCTCTCTTCCCAGCTTTTGTGATGTCACTTACTAAGTAACTAGCACAGAAGGACAAGATGTTTCCAGAGCTCAGTTTGTTAATTTTTTCAGTTTTAAACGTAACTTCAAGACTGCAAATCTAACGAGGGGTTTTGAGCTATGAGCAAAATGAAATGGCAATTCTGAATTTCCAACCTGATCTTCACTCAAGTACACTGAACACAAAGAAATCCAGAAACAGTTTGGGTTCAAAGATATCCTGAGGCTTTGCTCAAGGGCACTCACCGTAACCAGAGGTGTAATTGGGGCCCCTGCGGCCCCTGCCCCGCCCGCTGTAGGACCTGGAGCCTTGCACTGAGGAGAGGGTGCTCTCGTCAGTGGTGTAACCCTTCTCCTTCTCAGGAACTCGGGCAGAGGAAGGCCTGAAGCCCATCCCAATCTGGCGCAGCTGTTCATCGATTTGGAGCCTTTCCAGTCTTAGTTGCTCTACCTCCTACGTGCAACGAAACAAAAACCATGGAAGAGACTGCTGACAAATGTCCCTCACAAAATACCACCCCCCACCTAGTCATACTGAAAATAATCATTCCTGTAGGAGAACTAACAGCACCTGGAAGGTGACTACAAATATTGAAACTCAAGATGAGCTATCTCTGTTTCAGAAGAGATCTAAAAACTTTCACCACTATGCAGAACGGTAGTAGTAGTCTCAAAGCCAAGTTTTCTTAATTACAGTTCAGCAACATTTTCCAGTAAAATTTAGGAAAAAAAAAAGAAAGCAAACTGATAAGGGAATACAATTCAAACTCATAATCTCTGTTAACATCACAAACCAACCGAATCTAGACAGACAATTGTTCTAATACCACACTGTATTACTGTGTTCTATTAGAAATTCCATCCTTCCCCAACAGAGCACTAATGTGAGAACAGCAGAACTCAGAGACAAAAAAATTCATGTTAGTTCCCAAATGTCCCTTAAAGCCCTGTTCTTTACAGTCTGATTCTTTCTACCCCAACAGCACTAAGTAACCATGACAAGGTATTTACAGGCCCATGATACCCATGGGCAAGGGGTGGGCTCAAGGAACCAAGCTTTAAATCCTGACATACAGAGGAACAGCTTAACAAATGCAAATCTCACCAAAGTTGCTCAAAAATTCTGTTACTTCAACCCAAGTGCCCTCTACAGATTCTCTCTCCCAACACACACTCACCTTTAGATATGCGATGTGGTATTCCAACAGAACTTGGACATTCCCAATGCTTTCTTTAGTACCAACAAACACAAACGGTACCATTCCCTACAGGAACAAAGCATCAAAGCCTTTTATCAGGGAAACATTATCACTGAAATAATGCCTTCTGTTTATATTATATAAAGCAATCTGTTTTAAATTACCAAGGTGAGCTAAACAAAGGCAGCAACTGAGCCTTTGGTTGCAAAGACATCAGAAATAGCTCAGGCTGGGGTGACAGCAATGGCTTCAGACTGTCCAGCCTTCTCAACAACCTATTCTGGAGCTGAGGTAACCTGACATCCCGTGTTCATATTCATGCAACCCATGCTGGGTGTGTTTAACACAACAGGTGTATGGAAGCATCCAGTTTACAAGAAGGTGGTTCATTAAACCAACTTTACAAGACCAAGCACCTTTACAAGCTATTCCCTTTTGTTCTTATCTATTTAAAATATGTGGACACTTTTAACACTACCAATCCCAAATTAGTTATGTAGCCCAAGTACATACAGGAGAAAGAGTAAAAAAAACTCCTCTTACGTCAGCAGCAAAAACCTTCCTTGAATTTCTTTATATACAAGCTACTGCAAGATCTAATGCTCTCTATATCCTCAGGTTTTGAAATAAAATTGGGTTTGAAAATAAAAACCTAGTCACAGCAGGAAAGAATAAAGTACTTACGTCTTCACGGGGCAGCTTATTTTCATTGTCTCCTTCAATTCTCACCCTGACGACTCCAGACTTGTCTACAATCTCCTGAATCACTTTTCCATTTTTTCCAATAACTTTTCCTTCAGAGGGCAAGAATGGTTAATTTTGCACCCATGGTCAAAGTATTTTAACATGTTTATTGGTATTTTATACATAAAATCCCCAAGGAATACCCTACACTATGTCAGAGAAAATGGGTATACACTTTTAACATTAAACTCTCTCTACATGCAGAATGACAAGCAGTGATGAAGATCACCACTGCACTCAGGCTTCCAATAGAACCAAACCAAGAGTAAAATGGCACAAGGGTTTTGCAAATTCTTCGTTTAAATTTATGTATCAAAATTATTTGGACCCCCTGACTATACATGTGTCCTCATTGAATCTTTCCTGACATTTTAATAGGCTTATACATTTGTTGAAGCCTCTCTAAAAAATTTGCCTTTACAATGGACTTGTGACGACCAGTGCTTTCCCTATTACCTTTAAAATACCTATTTTGAGATCATGCATGGGATCCAAACCAAGAGGTTTTTCAGAACTTGTATGGTTAAACCTCAAAAAAAAAAAAAAAGGTGACTCCATGGACTCTCTTACTAAAAGACTTTAGCTCTTAGACTAACATTATGTGGGAACATTTCTCCATCACAGGTAGATATATGTCACTTAAGAAGAACACTTACGTTTAAATTAGGAGCAAAGGAGGCAAAACAACTTAAAAATTAAGGGCAAAAGCCAGAATTGTGTAACAGAGTACTCCAAAAGGTATGTCCTTTACAGCAAATACCAACATGATACAAAGTAATGTGCAGAAGATACTGTAAGTTTGTTTCCCTTCCTCAACAGCTCAAACAGCTCAGCAGGTTTGAGTTTTTATCCTTCTGTATTGGAGTCACTGATGAGCACTACACTGAGCTGTGTGTCTTCATTAAGTGTAGCTAAATATCTGTCTGCTTCCCTGTGTGTCCACAGGTGATGTGGGCAGGACATCTGCCTTCATTAGAAACTGGCACTGTAATTGTTTAACAGCAGCATTTTCAGTTAAACACACTGCTGTGACTTCTGCCCTGATTCTTGTGTGGCAAATATTCACATTAATGAATACTCTCCAAATGCTCCCCAAAACTCAATTTGTAGAACATCAGGATTAGCAAAATTCTCTGGATTAATTAGATTTACTAATAAGATGGCAGAAAAAAAAATTTGTTCATATACAAACTAGTGATTAATTTGTTGAATGTTAAAAGGAGCTTTAGCATTAGGTAGATGAGAAAACCATCAAGTTGCATCACATATACAATTTGCACAAGTCATATTAAAAAAAAACCCACCCAAATGAACAAATGAAACCCCATTACACCTTAATCTGGTTAACTACTAAAACCTTGAAAGTCTAAATTATAGGAGTTTACACATCAATTATATAAATGCTGTTATTTATAATATGCAGGCTCCAAGCCCCAAACCACAGCAGGTTAAAGCCTGGGTTTTAACTTCTACTCTGCATAATCCCAGCTGTTCAGTCAGGTACATCTCCAACTTTAACACTGCCTCCATGCCCACACTGCCCACAAGCTGGGCACGGGGAGCAGGGAGCTGCCAGACTTGAGTAAAAAGCAGGATAAAGGAAGGAGAACGAGGGAAGAGGAAAAAAGTTCCCTGTGAAGACCAGATTAGGGGAAGATGTTTGTGCCTTCAAGTGGAACACAATAAACCTCACACCTTTAGGTGGTTTTCAGTACAGAACCTAGCAGACTACACTACACTTGCACAAAGCTGCAACATGGAAAAATGTCTATTTTGAGACTGAGGCCGAGACCTGTGAGCACTGCTGATTTATACAGGAGCTCACCAGCATCCAACCACCACCTGAGACAAACCTCAGCCCAGGAGGCAGCAGTGCAGAACTGTCTCATGCCATTCTTGCAACTCAGCTGGAGTATTCCCAGACTGAACTTTGGAACTTAGCTTCAGCACTTTTAAGAAGCCGATTTACTGAAGTGTATTTTTTCACTAGAATCTGAACTTCAAATATTGCCATTAAATTAGGTGGTACAAGTCTGTAATCAAGTCAGTTTAAGTGCTAAAATCCTGACAAAGTATTATGCAGCAATAACATATCCAATTTCATAACAATTCTGATACATATAGTTTTAAAAGATTAATCACCTTCTACTCAAATGGAGAAATCAAATATTGTACTGGCACCTCTCTGCAAAGTTAGGATTAGGCTCCCTTTCCCCAACTTTTCAAATTTTAGCAGTATTACATACCAACAAGATTTCTGGGAACTTGAATAAAATCCTCCACAAATTCCAAGTAACTTCTGGCCTTTTTTACTGCATCAGCAGTCTGGAAATAAATTTTAAAAAATGGAATTTATTTGTGAATACAGACTGTTAAAAACAAAACCTTGTAGCAACAGCTGCCAGTCTTCCAAATAAACTTATTTTCAAAAAGAAAAGAACAAAGACAAGTTTAATCTAATTTTTAGCTAAATAATAAAGGAATAATTGAGTGAAATGCCCAGAGACAAAATTCAGTAGAAAAGCAAAGCATCAATAACGAATAAAACATTTTTTTTCATGTTATTTCAAGATGTTTTGAGATATCAAAATGGATGCCCCATCCCTGGAAGTGCTCAAAGGCCAGACTGGATGGGGCTTTGAGCAAACACTGCAAGTGATCTCACAACCAGGGCACTCTCTCTTTCCAGAATGCTGGTTTCTGGCCACAGTTCATCTACAGTGCTTTCCAAGATAGGACAGGGGCTCTGGTTACTGGGGAGAACTCCTGTTAATGCTCTCTGGCAGCTTTGTTATTAAATGCTGGAAATCAAGTGAGTTAATTGAGATGCTGAAACAAGAAATGAGGCGTCAAATTAGCAACAGCAGAAGTGCAGAATTAAGGAAAGAATATCAGCATCTAGTCAGTAACAACAGCTTAAGAGCACAATTTCCATTTCACACTAATGTCTCAGCCCTTTCATCTGTCGTGTTTAGGCAACACGTGAAATGAGAGTACCACCAGCTCCTGCACCTTTTAATCAAATCAGGCAAATCCTAGAAGGAGAAGAAAATGTATAAACCTCTATTTCTGGCAGAGGTCAAAATGATGGCAAAAGAAACATGGCCAAATTGGATTTCAAGGTAATGAAAGCAGTGATTGAGCACAAGAAACAGATGAACAGGAATCCACTGTGAGAAGCAGAGGCTATGCCGCATTTGCAGGGCAACTGCTCAAATGATACAAACTTAACACATGCTACCAATTCTTCATCCTCCATGAATTCTACAAAGAGACACAATCAAGAGTTCCTGCCTCAAGTATGTTTATCAATTCTTCCCCAAATAAAGATGAAGGAACCATGAATGCATGTACAGAAGCAGAGCCAGGACAAGAAAATATACAACTGCCAGAGCTGCAGCTCTCCAATGCACCCATAAGTCTCTCTACACTTGTCATGAGCACTCAGGATTTTTATGTGAGTACAACCTGTGTAACTCACTCACACCCCAACATGAGTGAGCACATAAAACTGACTCAGACAAGGTATTCTTAGTTCCTTGTAGCAGAACATGGATTAAAGACCTCAAAGGATTCCAGTCACTAGCAACTACCTTTGTTAACTCTGAATTACAGCCTGCATGTCCACTGATGCTCTCATTAGTTCACACAGTAGCCCAAACAATCAAGACACGTCCATGCTACCAAGGAGTGTAATACAAAAATTAAATGCAGCATTATACCTATCACTGTGAAGACTTGCCCAAGAACTGACTGCAATTCCATTTTGACAGTAATGAAGGTCTAAGAGGAACTCTTCTATTTCTGACACAGCTCTCCCTCTCCGGGAAGCACAAGTTTCCACAAGTAGTCCAAGCTACACTGTCCAAACTCTGAAGTTCATAGGCCTGTGATCTGTATAGGCACCATAATCAGAAGCTCAGGCAACCAGAAAAGGGTTGCCTAAAATGGTCTTGACCAGAGAGTGATAAACACTTAAACAGCATTCCATATAGTTTAGATTCCTTCTATCCACAGAGCTTTCCAATATTCTTTAAAACTTATCTTCATGTTTCTTCCCTCAGAGAGCCTGGATCTGAGCAGTGAACTTTTATTTGTATGCAAAACATCAGCTATGGGAAACCTTCAGACCATGACTGCTATGTCAACAACACTGGTTCACTACATCCACACATCTCAGCCTGAAATTGTCTGCCTGTGCATTCAGCCATCAGGGCTGGGCTGGTTGCCCACTGCAGCTGAAGAGTGGCAAAAAGAATAGGCAAGTGTAGCCAGATGCTGAAAACCTTATCATATGGAATAGTTAAACTGCCNAGAAATGACTTCTTGATTGGACCTCTGTGTCCTGGATGTAACTTCACCATATCTATGGCAAATAAGCTGGATGTGCCTAAAGGCATTTTTATTTCAGGGGCGTCTGGTATTTATAATCATTGCTGTGACCCTCTTCAAGAGGCTGGTGACAGTCATAACCTTTCCACAAGTTCCAGCATCACATCATTCACATGAAGGGGATCAAAACTGGAATACACTGGACATTCCACTACATTTACACTTGTCCGCTTCTTCCTCAGGAACTGAGACACAATTTA
>WEZZ01008623.1:12177-32353 GCA_013400585.1 Chloropsis cyanopogon | reverse complement strand
AATCAGATTTCTCACAAAGTATCTTGCAAAGCCTTAGGCTCATACAAAGTTAGGCTCATAAAAGAGACCAGAGTCAGAGTCAGAGCCAGCCCTGACAAGCTCGCAGTCCTAGAGATGGGCATAGGTTAAGACAGGGAGATGCCAATCAGAGAGTCAAGCCTTTACACCAGCCCTTGTTAAAGAAGTGGTAGTGTGTGAAGTTTATACAGTGTCTGACAGCTTCCCAGAAATATGTTATGAAAGGATGATACCCTTTATGAAAGCTTTGAACCTCTGATGGCAGGTCTGAGTCTAAAAATACAATGTGGAAAAAGTCCTGCAGAGAGGAATAAAGGAAGAAAACAATGTCAGGAAAAGACTGGAGCCATTACTGGAACAAGGGGAGCAAGCTAAGAGAGAAGATCCGACTGCCGAATGAGATGGAGCTACAAAGACATTCAAGACAAAGATGAGACTTCTAAAGTGATTGAGGAAACAAGGGAGAAGGAGAAACTGTGGCAGATGGTGGAGAGTATTGTGTTTTGAGTGATGGGGAGGGAAGAGAGACAGTTCCCAGTGAGACTGCAAGGAAAGAAGTTATATCAAGGGAGGAAAGACGCCTGAAGGACTGTGGGTGTGGTTAAACTGCATTTAACTGGGAGGGAAGGAGCAGAAAGACTTTCACAGCCAAGTCAGGATGTAGAGGAGGGAAGAGGTTCCTTCAGTGAGGAGTCTGAGAGACAGGATGGAGCAGTTGTCGACAGCAACAGATTAAAGGCAGCAGCAAGAGGATTAAGGGCAAGAAATAAGAAGCTTGGTGGCATTAGTGTGTTATGCCTGAGCTGCCAGGGAGCCATTCACTGCCATGCCAGGGACATTCTGCATCACAGCACTGGACACACAGCACAAGGACAGGAGTGGATTCATGATTCCCCAGTGAAAAACTAATAACTGGAATAGTTTGAGAAGTTCTCCAGGATTAACACATAAAGAAGTGAGTTGAGCTCTATACCACAAACTCTTTCCTTCAGAACATTTGCTCTCTTCGGCCCATGCTGTGGGCCAGCTCTGTGGACTGCCTGGATTCTTCCCAGGTACCTTCAGTTTTCTATCACCTCTGGCAGGCATCCTTTTGTAGAGTGTAAAACAGTTCCTGCAGTTTATATTTAAAGCATGCACATGTGTGCAAGGTCTTCACTATTGATCAGGAAAATGGTGCTTGCTCTATGTTAACTCCTGTATCTAAGATTTTTGAGCCTTTAAAGCCTTGTCACTCCTTACAGCTTCAGCATATTTGATCTACCAGTTTCTTCTCTCACAGTTATTGATTTTGCAAAGTTAACATGAACGTTTTAATATCAAGACTTTTTTGACCTGTGTTTTTTTATTAATTGAATTTCAGTCTAAGGAACACAAAAGCTTTTTTCAAAAATATACCGAGAATAATGTTTATTTTGCTGTGATCCAATTCCCACTTTTCCTGGTTTATTTTCACCTAGGCTCTCTGACATAAGCAAGATGGATTTTGTTTCCTAATATGGGTCTTTTATTTTCCTTATAATTGAAAGTTGATCAGACACTATATAGGAAAACAAGTTACCTGTACCACATCTTTTATATTAAATACTAAGAAGGTGTGAGTTACAACAAAGTTCCTGAACTATTTTAAAAATTTGAATGCATATAGAAGTAAATTGTATTATAGGATATTCCAATAAGGCATGTTTCATTAGCTAATAAGTAAAAAGAAATGGTTTGTTAAAAATTGATAAATTAACAGAATCAAATAGACAGAAAGAGAATTAAGCAAACTTGTTCCTCATTCAGAGAAATACAATTAACCTGCCTTATGGAGGAGTGCTTTTAAGACATGCAGCATATAACTAGACATTAATCAATATAATCCTAATATTTGTCCCCACAATAAGGCTTAAAAAATAAAATTGCTCCATTCTTTTCAGAATAACCTGGAAACCTGAATGAATTTAGAATTAACAAACAGTACCACATAGGGAAACCCATTTGATATAGCTGTCATTATTCCCTTCAATGTGAACAAAGGCTAAACAGACACTTCTTCCATTCAACTCTCCAAATATCAGCCACCCAGAGGTCAATGGCTGGCAGCAACAGCCATTGTTGAGGGGAGTAATCTCACACCTACCTGCAAACAGCACCCAATACAAGAGTTCTCATGACCTTCTGATTGCATTAGGAGTTAAAATGTCTATGTCAGCAATTTACATAAAAGTGTAGCAGATTTTAATTCCTGTGCCAGAAATAGAGATGGGTTGAGAGTGAGGATAATGCCAGACAAGGAGAATAGTGTCAGATAAATACCCATGTCTTTTCTGTCCCACTAGAAAAAGTGGAACACCAGCTACCAGGCAGTGTCCCTACCCAGCATGGAGCAGGCAGCCTCACACTTGGCATTTAGATTAGCAGCTGCAACAAGAAGCTCTTCAAGCAAATCTGGAGCTGCTATTTCCATAAAGGGTGCAAAAAGCCTTTAACCAATAACAGAATATAATGTCATTCTAATAGCAGAAATTTTAAAATGCAGTCAGCTTAGTAGAGAAGGCCAACTACTTATAAACACAGTAAAAATTGTCTGTATTTCTTGTATGTTCTGAAAGGAAGGACAGTTAGCAGCAGTTATTGAGAAATTGTTTCAGAGGACATCTCTGCTGTTTCTTGCCTCTTGGAAACCAGGTGTACGCTCCTGGGGATACTAGGAACACCCCTGGGAGCAGTGTCACAAGCATATGAACTCACCAGTTTTGCTTGGTAAGAAGGGCAGAAAATCCTAAAACTCAGCCTAGGATCCCAGGAGACAACATAAGCAGGGATGAGATTGGCAAAGGAATGAGCATCAGTTTAAAAAAATCAAATCTACTGGAATATCTCAATGTCTCAGTAAAAAGGGATAGAAACAAAGACTGTAAATATTTTATATGTAACTGGCTCTTCATTTTAACAGTGACTGCAGTGATTGCTGAATCTTGTCATTCTGAACAAGGACTGTCCCTGCAGACAGGCACTGATTAATGATACCATCCTCTGAAATTCGAGTCACAGAGACCTTCAGACTTCAAGAACATTTTAAACTGAATTTATGTGTCCTTCCTAGTTCATTGAGCTCACTGTTTCATTGTGTCACATTTGCTTACAAGAGAAGACCTGAGACCGTTAACTGGCTGATATTTTTCCTGTTTTCTTGTGGCACATTGACATAACATTTGGAAAAAATGTGATTTTGAGCAAGAAATTTTATTAGGTGGAAGTGGTCACTCTGATCATACTTGAAGAAAAATCTATGCCCACTGGAGAACTATATTTGCCATTGCCATTTATACTTCTAAACTATTTACAGCTCCCATTTTTTACCTGCTCTCATTATCAGTGTATCACAGTGGTGCTCTATGAATGAGACTAAAATGTATCCTCATCAAGAGGCTGAGTCAGACTTTAGTGTGTTTTAGAGAGAGATCCCCGCAGCTGGACAATTTCCATTGTCTAGGAATATTTATAAATGAATGACAAACTCCTTCCATGTCTTCACTGACTTAACATGGTCCAAAGCACAGATGATGAGTCCAAAGCACACAAACTCACAGATGGTGAGTTCTGAAATCCTGATCATAGCAAAAAGCCTTCAAGGTCACTGTTAGGGATGAGCATTGGAAATTAGGGTCTCTGACAAAGGGTCACAGATAACATGACTCAAGCTGATATCCAAGCTTATACTTCATTTAAATTTGTGTCAAGCGCATATAAGCAGAAGTATAATATGTTGTCCAACTGCTCTTTTCACTTCTTTAAAGTTTTAATTTTTACTATTTTTAGGCATAATCCCTATAAAGTAAAACTCCCAGGAAAGCCATATACTTTTGTTACCAGATTGATTCAGTCTGTCTGGACTCTCTGCCCATCTCCAGGAGTAAAGGAAGGAAAGTTTTGATACTTCAAGCAGAAACTCTTATGCTGGAGACGATTCTCCTCTTGGCAAGCAAGATCAGCATAGAATCCCACAGAAAATATCAGGTTTCTGCTGAGCATACAGTAAAAAGCCTTTACTGCTTAGACATTTAAAGGTAGATATATCAGGTTGCAGAGGCTACAGGCTCCCAGCACTCTCTTGTCTTGTGTGGTAGTTCTGCCACTGGAAAATCCCTTTCTGCAATTCTAGAGACAAAGCTCTCCCTCCTCATCCTGCATGTGGTCAGCCCTGACACTCTAAATGTTTGGAAACATGAATTTTGTCTCCCTAGCTTGTGACAGATTAAAAAGATAAGAACAACAATAAAATAGGTGGCAGAGACCAGCAAGATTGTCAGCTGGTCATAAATTCTATAACCAGTAAAAGAGAGAATATGTCATCAACAAGATGGTTACTGAACAAGGCTGACTCTTTTCCTTGTGACTTCAGCTGGGATGTGCTGCGTGTCCCATCTCTGTCCCAGGCACTCCCAGGCAGGCAATTAGTGCCGTAGAGCTGAAGCATAAGTTAAGAGCTTTGCCATGGACTATGGAGGCTTCAACCCCAAATCCAACATCCAATAGAAAATGAGTTTCAAAAAGATGATGACAGGGAGGCGGGGGGAGGTGACCGAGGGGGCCAGCGGGGCTGAAGTGTGATACTATCTAGAAAACAAAACTAAATTCAACAGGCTTCATGCAGAAAGCCGAGCGGAGCCCTCTTGCTCTGAAGGCTCTGTCCTGACACTAGGTGTCATTGGAACTGCACGTCCCGGGCACCGGAGGCAGGGCTGCCTTGGTGCCCTGCTGGCAGGGGCCTGGCACTTGCAGTACTTAGGAATATAAACCTTTTGTTCTTGTTGCAGCAAATACTTTTGCTCTTTTCTTCAGCCTGTTTTTAGTACTATTGTTTCAGATGCACGCTGATGCCCAAAGAGAGACGGTCGGTCATGGAGGGAGGCTCAATTCCTTGAGCAAGAGCCAGAGGGGGGATAATGTCCTGCAATTCTGCCCTTGCATTATTCTGATGTTAAAAATAAGTTGTAAAATAGTTAATAATTGTTAAGCATATACTGTTAAAAGGTTTGATTATTGTACTGTAAAAAAGGGTTTAAAAAAGTATAGTTACAAGAAATAGGGAACTGAAACTACCGTATCTCACCTAAGTGAAGTGCACCATCGCTCCCCAAACAAAAACCAGTCAACCTGAATGGAATGTAAGCAAATCAACGCCTGGAACTTCATGCAAATGATGGATCCAAACGGGATCCAATCCGAAGGGACAAAAATCAGTATAAAAAAGGAGACATCCAAGCCAGTCACCCTGTGCTTTGGGCATCAGCCATCAGGAGCATCCCTGCCAAGGAAGGAGACCCAGCGCCGGCTCTCCAGCCCTTCCTGCTCGTCGCTGGCCGGGAACGCGCCGATCCGACCCGCGGACCCGGGAACCCCCTTGCTTTATGCGTCTTTAAATAAAGCTGAAATCACTCCAGAACTGGGAGTGCGCATCCCGTTTTTAACACTGAGATATATATATACACACGTATATATACAAGGTGCGTGTGGGCAGATGTCTCTGCCTGTTCACATCGCTGGCAGGAAGGCTGGAAGGGCCTCCCACTGCTCCGGTTCCACGTGTGCTGCTGTTGGAGAACCACAGGGCAGCCTCCTCCTCACACTCAAAGTGCCTTGCATTTTTCTTTAAGAGTGATTAAAGACTTCCTTCAGTCATAACTGCACTTTGGTCACATGCAGGCTTACACCTTTATCGTCCTCCAGCAAGGTGCAAAGGAAATTCTCCTGTCTTCTCTCACCCAGATGTAGCCGGGGGATTGGAAATGGTGTATTAAGGTTACATCATGAAAAACACTGGTGAATTAAAAATGAAAAACAATCCTACACAGCTGGCAGGTGGATGAATGTTAAAGGGAGGAAAAGATTAAATTAATGAGTATCCAATTAACCCAGTACCTTCTCAATAATGTTTGTCTAAGAAGGTAGAGAGAAGTGATGCTGTAGATGAATAGAGAATTACTATCTCCAGGAAATATTTACATTGAATCCTCAAGAACCAGAGGTTGTAATTTACTCCAATACAGAGAATTTATATATTTAGAAACTCTAATCTTACAAATCATAGCAGTCTCTTGAGATATTTAATGTTTCTTAAAAGCAAGTTAGTCCAAGATTTGATTAACTAGATTTTTGTGCCCTGCAAACATTGAAGTTCACAGTTTCATACTGCAGTTCTCACCCACCAAGAATATTTCAGAAGAAGCAATTTTTTTTTTAACTAGGTGGTGCATTTTCTGAATCCAAAGAGTCTGAAAGATATTTTGCTGTGTCCAGTTTTGGGTCACCTACTACCAGAAAGATAGATGAGGCATCCCAAAGGAGGATCACCAAGGACATCTGAAGCTGGAGCACCTTCCCTAAGGGCTGAGGGAGCAAGAGATGGCTTCAAGGAAGGAAAAGGGAGTGGGGGATGGGGAGGGGAGGGTGCTGAGAGCAACTTTCAAATTCATGAGCTGCTCTGAGATCCAGCTCCACGCTCATGTATCCACCTCAGTTTCTGGATAGCCTGGCACACGTTTCTACTAGCACAAGGATAGAGTGGCACAAGCCCTTGGTTCCCCTGGGCCTTTATCCCTCTCTGTGAATCGGGAAGAACACAACTCCTTTGTGCGCCTTTGTCTCTGTCTCCATCTGTCTGAGCCTCTCACTGTCAGTGTGTGTGGTGTCCAAAGCTGCTGATCAGGGTTTCTCCTCACAGCGATGACACAGATAGATAGTCAAAATCATTAGAGTGCTCAGTTAAATCTCCATGAGTGGTTTCAGAGGTTCAGGGCTGCCATCTGCAGTTTTTAGCTGCAGTTTTAGCTGTTTTCAAGTATTAGGTTTTTTATAAATCAGACGTCACCAGAAGCTGTTGTTCTCAGAGACCACTGCACTACTTGTAAGAAAAATTCCAAGTTGTTTATCATCTGCTTAACAGGCATAATCTGCCAGACATCTCCATTTTCAAATAAATTATGTAGAGACAAAAAGCAGGCATTCTTCAGCTGTAACAGTGGATTTTTCCATTTTGCCTCTGGATAGTTTTCCCTAAAATTGTGACAATCTCATAATGCTCTTGCTGATTTTTCAGAAGGACTGCTTCTTTTACTAATTTATGAATGCTCCGTGATCTGCAAGCAGCACAGCAGAACAGTATTTTGGCAGCACCTCAACTTTATCTTTAGTTTCATGGTGTTTATTTTTATTCTGAAAATAATCCGTATGCCATAGTGTACCTTTTTGTGTAACATTAAATATTTCCTAAAAAGGATTTTTTTTTCCTTTTGGTTCAATGGTGCCAACTCATTATGTTGACTTTATAAGTCCATTATAAGGATGGACTACATTGCCAGATCTGAAATACTGGCAGTCTTCACTCATTTCTGTAGCTAAGTGAAGGGATCTAGTAAACATCTCCTCTCCAGCCTCACTACCAATTTCCAGAAAGGTACAAGAGCAATCATCATGGGGACTTCTTTCTTCACAGGAATGAATCAGCTTAACCAACAGGATTTGTTTTCATGTACTCTATCTGATTTGCCGTAGAGATTCTGGTTTGCCAGAACAAAATGTCATGGTAACACAATTGAACAAACAGCCATATTTCCCCCAGCCCTAAACAAGAACCATTGTGAGCTTTCTTCTGCTTCCTTCAGAGAGGCCAAATAATTCACCTTCCATGGAGGCCAAGAGGCTGCACTTCCTGCATTTCCTGCACTTCAGGTGTGGTTCCCGAGAGTGGAATGCTTCAGCCCCTGCAATGCTGCAGGATGACTGCAGGGAACATGACTGACCTGACTTTAACACCAGGAAGAAATCTTGTGTTTCCAGCCTGCTCTGCTTTGCTGCCAGGAGTACACCAGCAAGATAGCTACATGCCTGCTCAGGAGTGCCTACAGAAGCCATGGCTCCTGCAGAAAAGCCCAGAACACTGAAGCAAAACCTGTTCCCTCAAATTTACACTGAACTCATGGCAGAATTGCTGCTTCCCAAATGGCTCACTCAGTTCTGTGTTCTTGGTACTTGCCTGGTTCAGACACACTTCATGCTCTTGAATCATCTGCATTTCTCAGTCCCCTTGCTCACATGCAGACAGTTCTGCTGGGCTGAAGTTAATATTGCATGACTGCTTTCTGAAGGGGAAAAAAAAAAAAAAAGAAAGAAAAACCCCTCCTTTCTCCTTTTATTTTTAGACTATGGCACAGTTTCAGATGATCCTGGACTCATTTCTGCATCAACTGACACTTGCCATTAATCTCACAGATCTGTGAGGGAAACAGTTCTTAAAAATTAAGAGAACTCTGTATATCTGGTAGAAATGCCCTGGAAGTAAGATGAAACCAATGTCAGAAGTGAGAGCTGCTTCTCCCTGATGCCTGCTTGCCTGTCAGCAACGCCTCTGCCCACTCCCCCAGAGAAGTCAGGCTTTCTGATATGTGGGAGGCTTATCAGATGGTGTCTGTCTAACTCAAAGAGCAAATAATGCTGTTACACAGCATGTAGAGGTGTTTTGGTTTGGTCCTTTTGCAATAATGCCGCCTAAAAAAATATGCCTTCACAGTCAGAATATACCTTTCATAAAAGCTCCTTTGACAATGACTCATCTTTCTTTGAGAATCATAAAAAACCTACTGTTTTCCTTCTCTTAGGAAACTAAACATCTATTAAATGAAGGTTGTTATGCTTAGAAGCCTTTCAAAGTGCTGAGGCAGAGCTCCAACATATCCTGTCTTCAGTATATTTCAGCAGGTACAGACCAGCTCTCTCATTTGGAAGCAGTACCATCTGTAGGCTAAGGATCAGTTAGAAGAGAGTATTCCATGCAGGATCTAACAGCTCAGGAGGGGAGGCTGCACCATCCATGTCTCCGTGTCCAACCAGCAGTGAGGCTGAGATGTGTTCCTAGTAGGTGCATGCACGCAGAGCACACATATATGATATATTTATATTTTTAATATTCATATACATATAAATATGATAATAATAATAGTGATAATATAATGTGGGGTTTTTTTATTCATGCCCAGACACACACACAGACCACTCACATGAGCACTGAGAACCCACAGGAAATCTGTTTCTTCCCCCTTTCTTTTCAAGACTCTCTCTTCTTCTCTCAAGGCTCTTTCTCCTCTGATAAACCACAGCGCTGGTAACTGTCACAACTACACAGTGTCTGTGCAGTTTGAAAAGCAACCAAAGTTAATGTCCCTCAAGGAAAGGCCCCAGTATAAACTCAACAGCCTTCAGTTGGCCTGCCAAAACCAAACAGCATCAACACAGCTCCACACTGAATGCAGCCTTCTTAGGCAGTGTAAAGGGGACTTGTGTGAAAATGATGGTTAGCTATTAAGTGAGGGTTACTGGAGGCATTACAGGTGCAAAGGGTGTTACAGCGGACAGAACAGGAAAATGCTGACAAAATGTAGTGATAAGAGTATAGAAAGGGCACACAAGGCTTTAGAATTCAGGTGTTATTCGTTCCATCATCAGTGTAGTAAGTTTTTTCTGCCAAGACTTTAGTGTAGAAAGTATGTCTTCTTTTCCCTAAAGAGACTAGGACCTAAATCTTGCCATTTAAGGAAACTTTTAATGTCAGTTTTCATTTCCACTTCAGTATTAAAAAGGGGTCTGTACTTCTGTAGTCTGAGCTGGAATGCTTCTGGCAAAAGCATATAAAAAGTGCATGATGGATGAACAAGCTCGCCTAAAGTGAGCCTTGCTTAGCTGCTTGTAATGTTCAGATACTGAACCCTGTACTGATATTACTAATAGGCACAGGAGTGTTGCTGTAGAACTTCTGTCAAACAATTGCAAATCCAAATTTCAAAGGTCCTTTGGTACATATTAAAAAAAAACCAGGATAATTTAATATGAGTTTCACTGTAGTATTTCTTACATGTGCACATAAAGCATTCTGTACTAAGATGAAAGTTGTGTGCTGTGTCATGATTGCTGACAAGTTCCTGCTTCTGCACCACTGTGGAAGAGCAGCAGCAATCCTGTACACAGAGTTTTGCTAGGAACCATTAGGATGTTTTTTGAAATTACTAAGATGCCAGTTATGAAACTACATTTATGAAAAAAAAAAAAAAGGAAAATAAACGAAAAGAAGGAGGCTTGCAAAGCTCAGGAAGATGTGCTTATTAGTCAGTGCTTATTCATGCACTGACTAATGTGAATGTCACTTGTACAGAAATCAGTGTGTCTCCACAGCCTGCAGCAGCAGCCCACAGGTGCTCTCCAGACAGTTACAGACTTCCCTGAGATCAGAAACATTCTGTTTAAACTATCTCGATATTTTTTACAAAGCACAGTTCAAAATTATAGCTCAGCCTTCCCTAGGGTGTTGTGTCACTTTCCTGAACTCTTCAGGAATTTGCTGTCTGTGCTCCTCACTTTCTTCCTTGTCTCATTTCTTGCCAGCATAAAGGAGCAGAGGAGACAACAGGTACACAACAGACAATTGTGTCCTTGGGCTCCTACAACACAGACTGATGTTTAAGCTGGAATCTCATGGTTTGCAGGCAAGAGGATCCAGATGTGCTAAATAACAAGATATCTCTGACTGATAACGAAACTCTTAAAAAAGCAAAGACGATCCTTGGATGTTTAAATGGCATTATTGCAAGCAGAAACAGGAAGATATCAATGTTCTTGTGTGAAGCATTTCTGCTGTCTTCTCTGGGGTAATGCATCTCATTCCAATCACTCACACTTGAGACATAAACTGAAAAATGGCCAGGATGCCCCTGAATTTGGAGACCCCATCACATACATGTGGCTTGACTTATTTAATCCATCCAAGCAGAACTGAGAATTTTATATGACCATTGATTACAAATACATCAGTGCATTGTTATGAAAAGAAAATTCTTCAAAGAGAGAAAACAATTTGTCACTACTAATTACAGGCTCATAATAAATACCTTTAGGGTAGAAAATTAGGAAAATAAAAGCTCTGAATAAGTAAACTGAGCTTGTGAAACAGTCTTCCAGATGCAATAGAGGATACAAAAATGATGTCAGGGCACAGCGAGGCCAGATGAGAGATCCCCACAGGTGTGGTCAGGGCTCCCAAGAGCAGCTGGAAGCACCAGGCCAGCCTCAGCTCTGAGCATCTGGCACCTCCCTGGGGATGGGAACAGCCCAAGATCAGGCCAAGCCTTCAGCCCATGGGTGTGCCTCACTCAGGAGATCTGTGGCTGGGCAAAGAACACTGGACACCAGCATCATGGGGGCTGGGATGGACATTCCTAAATAGGGGCTGAAATGGCATCCTGGGCAGCGTGGGGAGTGTCCCTCAGGAGCTGAGAAGGGACTATCAGGCCTCTTGTTATCCCCCTCCCAGAGCTCCTGTGAAAAGAGAAGCCACAACCTGGCAGTTACCAAATTGGGGTTTGAAAGTCACTCATTGTACCATGTCTATAATAGTAAAGGATGATAACTGATACACACAAGATTACTTCCAGTCTTATATCCCCATGTTGTATGATGCAGTGGGGCAGAAAAAAGGACTCCCACAGTCAATTCTTCCCAAAGTCAATAGAATAGACTCACTGGATCAGACACTTTAAAAAAAGCAGGCCAAAAAATGATGCTCAAATGGCATTCTATTTTCCCCTTCCAGAATGAGTCACTCAGATGAAAAAGGTGCCTTGTAAGCCTTTGTGGGGGCTGGGCACAGTTCTAGACTACACCTCCAAGACACAGACCACAGTCAGAGATGAGGTATAACATCTGCAGCCTCACCCTAGAGCTTTCAGATTCTGCTGATCTCCTTGATGAAGCACAGCAGTCATCTTCTCCTGACTCAACTCTAAACCTGCCTCTGGACATTAAGGTATTAGCACTTAGTGATCTGTCAATAAATTTCTCAACAGCACAAATGATGCTACATCAGTTTTAGCACAGCCCTTATCTGGAAGACATCCAGACATCCATTATCACCAGAAGGCCTTCCTTGGCAGAGTTCAGTCACCCCACTGGAACAGTACAACCACTAATCTTACAGGGCCCTTGGTACTCCTCACCTGATGTGACATGGTTTTTGACCATATTATTCAGGTAAATTATATATATGAGAAAGGGAAGGAAATCTAGTGAAATCCTGTGAAAATATTAATGAAAAATTCATGAGCTGAACATCCTGAAGGGGACACATGGTGGCTCGTAGAACTGTTTGCTCAAAATTACATATATTCTACAGCTCTAGTCTTTGCAAACTTTAACCAGAGACTCAAAAATATTGGTCATTGTGACTCTAGAGGTTCACAGAACGTGTGAAAGCTATGACTAGCAAAACTCCCTCTTTTAGGCACGCATCTATTCTCCTTGACAGTATCTGGTTCTTTACAGACACAATACAGCAGCATATGTGGCCTTGCCAGGGTTGTCACTGTCTTCCTGGTGCTGCGTCCTGCAAAGCTTGATGTGCTAGATAATGGCTTTTTATGCACTGGGGTCATGGCTGTTCTTATATCAAGAGAACCAGCATCTGAATGATTTAACAATTTCATCTGCCAGAAATGTTTTTAGACCATAAAACCTCAACATTCCTGAAATAGCAACAGAAAAACAGACAAACAAACACCACAAACCCAAAGCTTTTAGCACATAATTTACTGTGGTATCTTGGGGCTCATAAATGGAGTGATTTTAAAAGTTTTTTAAATCAGGACTGGTTGCCCTAGATTAAGAATGTTGCATTAAATTTGGATGTGCTGCCAGAGTAATTTGGATTGAAGAAGAGGGGGAACAATGCACTCCAGGCTGCTTTCCTTTATGTGTGTAAAAGCTGGGTAACACATAAGAATGCAAGAACTCTAGGTTTCCAGACAAAACTAACAGTGATGCAAAGCAAGGTGAAAATCCATCCTCTGAACAATTTGGTCTTGCTATGAAAGCAACAAGAGTGAATTTACTCTGAATTCCTGAAATGTTTCTGGTGTGATCCTGTATCACAAGTCTGAGATAAGTGCCCTCTGGACATCCTCCAATTAAGTGAATTCACTGAAACTAGGCTTTGACAGTTCAAAACTGGATGCAATATTACATAGGTATTAATAAACATTTATTTATAATTCAAATGTGGTGATCAGTCTTTTAAGAACATATGGTGTTATTTATAATACCTTTTTGAATGAAATGGCATGAATGAACAAGGTATGTACCTCTGCATGTCTGTGTCTCTGCATGCAATTGATGCATGGTTTGCTGAAGAGCAAATAGTATACTGTTAGAATTTGGAGTCTGTTGTGGGTTAACTGGGGTTGTACTCTCTGACCCTATATTGATCAGGGAGGATGGGACCAGACCACCTCCAAAGGTTACTTAATCATGGTTTTATCCAACATGCAAACCTTTTCACTATCAAATAGCTATTACAAGTCAGAGAAGCATAGAGGTCAGGCCCCCACTCAGTACCATGGAAATCCTTGATGCTGTTGTGTATCTGGGGCAATTGCAGCCCACTGCTGACACTCTCTGCCAGCCCAGACAAGCTCTGCCAGCCTAGCAAGAGTCACTCCAGGTTCATAAAGGCTTCTGAATGACACGTGACACTGCCTTCTTTCATGGGTTGCTTGTGATCGCTACAGCATGACAATATTTCTTGACAGCTTACTTTATATTATAATTCTCTGCATTTAGGAAAAGCCTTTCATCAGTGGATCTCACAGAGCTGTACAAGTGATAGATTTTTTTTTATAGTCTGTTTATATAAAAACAGATTTCATGTTCTGACTCTCTTATTTTACTTAGTAGTCAAAGCTATTTCTTTTTTAATAGGTATGTCTCACTTAACTGCCTCTCATCAGCAGGATTGTGTGAGTCTCTATCTGCTTTTTCTCTAGAGGAAGTTGTCAGGAGCAGAGTAAATGATATTTGTATCGGGCAAGAAACCAGACAGGATCACTCACCACCTAGACTTTCTAAAGCAGGGATCAAGCGAGTAGCAAAGGGTAAAATCCAAAACTTCTTTTCTCTGAAGAAGAATCAGTTAAACCTGTAGGGAAAAAAGAAACCCAACCCACTACAGAGGAACTACAGTTCAATCTACTGTGTTTTTTAGAGGATACTTAAGCATAAACATGTGAGGAGGCATTATTGGCAGATGTATCTCCTTTGTTAATATATTTAATTTCATTGAGCTAACTCTTGTAATCAGCAGACCAATTTTTTATTAATTCTGGCTTAAATAATTGTTACCATTGTTATAGTGCATCTCTCTTAGCAGCAAGTGATTCTGTGTGGTTCTTTTATGATAAGAGTGAAGAAGTGACTGAGAACAGGAAGTGCTCTGTGTCACAAATTCAATTATTTTTAGAATTTTGCCTTTTTAATAAGGACTGTCACTTAATTACACACTCCAGTGTAGGAGCCTGGTAGGAAATGCAGGACTTCAGACGGCTCTTTTAAAATTCTGTTTATTGTATAGGCGAAGTTTCAGCAGTCCTGGGTCATGGGTTACAGAGCCCAGCCTACAGCCATCAGCCTCAGCTTAAAGGCAAGCCTGAAGACCCTTTGGTTCTGGTTACAATGCATTTTATACTTTTCTTTGCTGAACATCTTAATACATAGCAACCAATAAATACCTTTACTGTTTCCAATAGCCTATCATAACTACTATCATTACCATATTCATGTTAATATTCTCCAAGCACAAAGTTTAAACCAGAAGTGGTTTTCAGTTTTCTTGCAGTGGAAAATTCTGAGACCTTTTCTCTACTTACAACAATGACATGTCTATTTACTTGTCGTATCTTTCTGCTTGGTAAAAATATCTTCTGTTTGAGGTGGGCTTATCCTTTGCTCTGAGTCGTAAAAACCCCTTCTAACTAACATGCCCTTTGCCTTCTTAGCTCTCTAGTAAGACTGGCTCAGCGATTCTTTTCTTCTATATCAAAACTTGCTCTCATTTCTATTCCTTCTTCAGATTCTACATTCTGAGAGCTTTCTGCCAAACATACATATTTGTGACGCTTTCTTGTCAAACTTTCATCTTTCCCAACACCCCAGGACAATCTAATGTCCCCACCAGTAAATGCTGTTAATCCTCATGTCTAAGGGCAGGCCTGACAACCTGTTATCATTAACAGTCAGGCAAAAATCATTGGCAAAAGCAAGAAGTTCTCCTTCTAAAAATTAAAAATTCTTCTTTGTCTGCTAACATGACTAATCCAAAAAATGTATATACCTACAGTAATTCACAGATATGTTACCTCACAGGTAAACTGTTTCAAAAGTTATTTTCCTCCATTTAAAATTATTATGTAGCCCAAAGATGTCCACAGATTGTACAACAGTCAATAGATGACTTGATAAACCAGTTTAATGTCTCCTTATGGTGTTTCCATTTTATACACAGATATTGCAGATGCTGACATTGGTGTAACACCACAGAGATTTAGGTTTTAGGTTCTATTTAAAGACCTGATTCTCAGTGGTTTCAGTGGAAAGAAGGCAATTTAAACAGGATTTAGACTTTTAATTCCCTTAAGGATGTAAGCCTTTGTCTTTCTATAGTAAATAGAGCACCATCGTTTTCCTGAGAGTTCAGCGCTGATGATTTTAGCTTTTGGTTCTTTAGGCTCTGTAAAAGCTAGTCATTATATTTGACGCAGAAATTATAGGAGAAATTTGGATCATTATCAATGATATTTAGCAATCCACTTCCAAACCATAAATAACTCCACCTCTGGAAAAACAATTCTATCATAATGTGTGCACACAGACAAAATAGAGCTAAGATGCCCATATGAAATTTCCTGGCAGGGTTTGATTTTTGTTCTGCCACTTTGAATTGCATTTTTTACATGTGCATTAAAGCTTTCTGAAATAGGAAAAAAAAAAAAAAAAAGAAAAGAAAAAAGTATTCTTTTTGTCCTGCCTAGCAACTATTAAATTGGTAGATCTTCGAACTTCATGGACCTAAAGTTGTGGAAAATACTCTTACTGGGCTTTAGAACCATTGGAATTAGAACTATTTCCTATTCAATAGGAAGAGTTTCTCGACACTTAACACATTGAATAGCCCGATTGCAGTAATTTAAGAAATTGGTTACAAACGGAGTTAATCTAATCTCATTTAAGGAGCTTCTCTGTTAAGAAGCTCTGATTCCCCTTTCAGTGGGGTCATTTTAGCAGACTCTACTTAAAATCGATCTCAGAGAAGCAGAGGAAAACAGAGGTCTCTGAAGGCTACTGAAATAGTTTGGAATCAGATTTTCACTACGTGGAAAATGATACTAACCTGTCTACAGCTCAATTCAAGTCTGTCCTCCTAAATGTCACAAAACTGAGAGCTCCCATTGCTAGCCTGAGCAATCTCCCATGTAAATGAACATTTTTGTGGTTTACATAGTGGAGATGAGACAGTCCCTCTTCCAGAGCTCTGAGTAAAGCTTTGGGATTACAACTTTTTATGGATACATAGTCACATCCTCTGATGCAAATCCTTCTTCACCATTGCAGAACTTCCCTGTAGTTAGATGAATTATTCTCTGACACTACCGCTTTTTTGAAGTCTTTTGCCTCTTTTTTGTTCCCCTTGCCTACCAGGCTTCTTTTTAATTTGCATATGTTAGTCTTTGTCTGCCTCATTTGCTTAATTAAGAGTATGGTTCTGCTCTACTAATGAGAACAAAATCTAACTTCTAAAGAGCTTGTTAATGTAGAATGGAGAAACTGTGTTATGATTTTAGTTCTTGGAAAGCAATATATTCTCCAGTACAGGATTAATATTAATGTTAGAAGGAAGAAACTTCTCATGCCCCAAGACACAAGAAATATTCCCTATGCTCTTAACTATGTTATAAGGAACCTTAGCTGTATATAAGCCACCATTAGAAGGCAGAAGATCAACACTTTCACATGTAGATGCCTCGAGGTAATTACTTTAAGCCGTTTCTATTGTAGATCTGATTTTTTCGGTAGTGCCACATGCACACCATTCCCTCCTTTAATGGGGGTGAGGAAATGTGTATGTGTTCACAGCAGCTGAAAATGAGGCAACCTTGTTTTGAGGCCTAAATGGCATTCCTTAACGTGCTCAGCTTTGACAAGTTTAGTTTGGATGCAAGCTGTTGGAAACCAGAGCACAGCGAATCCAAGCAAGTACAGGAATGGCCTGGGAAAGCTACTGCATCCCAGAGAGCTGTATCTTCCCGTGTGGACGTCACACGGCAGTCAAAATTACTCTGGCTCTTACCAGTGGCATCAGTGGTATGCTGCAGGGAGCAGAGACTGGGTCACCAGCGAAACGTGACAACTATAAATGGAGCGGCCGGTTATCAGCTGCAAAAACAGCGTGTAGGAAAGAGCACCATGACCCAAAATAGAATGTTGATGTCAAACATCAACATCTCCCACACAAGGCATCAAGAGCTTCATTAATTGAAGGATAGTGTCTAACCCTCAGTGGTTTCCCAGGTGTACGAGTGAAGTACGAGCTGGAAGTAATTGAATTTTTTAAAAGTTTGTTTGGTCATAGTGCTCTTAATTTTATTTTATTTTTTTTTTAATAGCTAAAATCTTTGTATGACGAGAAACTTCATTTTTATTTGTCTCCAGTATACTCTGACATTTCTCCTCGCGTTGATAACAGCACTGTAACCAAATATTACAGCCTTTCTTGACAGACCAAATCAACAACAAGCATTTAAAAAGGAATATGTTTTGTTTGTAGATGTGTCTCACTAAAAGACAGTGTATAATCTGTCTCCTAGAAACTTTGTATTCCTTTTGTCGTTGGGAGCAACGCAGGTACGGCTTCCCCTGTGCGTGGCAGCAGACATGGAAACATTGCTGACAACAGAGTATCTACAGCACAGCAGCCCTCGTAACAAATGTAGGTGTTCTGTTACACCACAACTCTTGTTTTGTAATCCCAAACAGGGTAAAGATCCTTTTAAATGCCCCCTAAGCTTTAACTGCTCAACAGTTTTGGTAATTGCAAATTGCCTCATTTAATTTGGTTTAGGCTGGTGTGAAATACGGAGGTGTAAGTAGATATGGCTTCCCAAGGCTCCATTACACCTGTTTCAGGCAGGATAATTTTCAATAGAGTAAAATAGAGTAATTCATAACCCGTATCACGCTGCAGACAAAGCCCTGTGCTCAAAGACACCGATTCAGGTAATGTTTCACATGGGGAAATTTACGTGTCCTTCCAGGTGGTGCATACCTTACGTCTTTAAGCAGGAAAACAATTGCTTTCCTTCTCACTTAAGGCAATTACAGAGAGTATTCTAATGTATATAACATCTTAAGTGTTATCTTTGTAAGTGACTGAATTCAGCGAAGGAATTCGACTGGAAATTAGCCTGAGGTAAAGAATTCCATGGGTTAATTATGCAACATTCCTTCTATCTCTTCTAAATCAATTGCCTCTTGATTTCAATGTCTGTCCCCTTAAGAGGGTGAGAAGGCTCTAATTGCCTCCCTCTGGACCACTTGTTACTGCCTATCCCTGGGAAATTCATTTTTATGAGCCTGTGCTGCATTTGCAATTTAACTGGATCAAAACTGCTTCCTTCCCCCCACTTGTTAATTATTTTGTCATTGCCTCCGATTATTTCTTGTACACTTTCTGACTAGATGTCCTAAACAGAATGCTGTATTACTGGTAAAAGTGCAGGCCAGGCTGATACAACTGTGTTTTTTGTTTGTGGGGTTGTTTTTCTTTTTTTCCCCCAAAAAATTTACATGTAATTTTCCTTTCTTCTTTGCACTGAGGGTACTAGAAAAACAAATTATTGTCAATGGTACTGACAAGAACTACCTTTACCAAAGGAGGATTTAATTTAATAACATCATGTCCTTGTATTACTACTAGCAGCAGGTAAAGATGAATTGATTCAAACATAAAAAGGGATGTAGCTTCTGGAGAAGAGGCACTAACAGCAGTATTTTGACATCTGTTAAACGCAGTGTTTCAGCCCATCTGAGAATAGCATACATCTTGGAGAAGAGCATAGAAATTAAAGGTCCATATATGTTCCTCAGCCTAAAGTGTCAACAGCCTTTACTTGGTATTGGCTTTTTAGGACTCCCATGGTTCTTTCCAAAACACAGAGGTCAGAGAGAGGGCTTCTGCAACCATTCCTTATTGCTGGGGCACGTGGAGTGCGTGTGTAGTTACTATTCCAATTGTCTTAGGCCATCCAAGCTTTGCCTCAGATTTCCCCTTGTCTCTCTGACAAAGCTAAGAACCTGTAAAAATGAGAAACAACCAAGGTTGAGCTCTGTAACAGCTGAAGCTAATCTCAAACTGTATTGCTGATTTTGCAATCTTCTCGCACTCATTTAACAGTCCCGTGAAACAGGCCAATATTCATTTAATTGAAAACCAACCTGGCAACTCTTTCATTTGGTTTGGCCCAGTTCAGCTGTCAGATCTAGGAATGGGAACACAAGAATGCCTGTATCTGGGCGAGGGATGGTGGAATAACGGGTGGCCTGGAGAAACGAGTGCAGGATTGCAGCAGCCCAGAATTACATTATTTTAAACTGGAAGGGAATTTGATCTTCACCATCTGGAACACATTCTGATCCTATAAAGGTCAGTGGAAACAGAATTTCGTACCAATTCTTAGTATGTTTGCATTTTTGTATGTTAAATTATCATGTTGTCGTCGTATTTTTATGAAGGGAGTAACTCGAGTTATTGTATTTTTTAGCTTTCAGTGTATTTCAGTATACCAGGGTCAGAAAATATTCATCACAGTTTGTCTTTTGTCATTGAATTGATGATCAGCATTCCAACACTGACTCCACACAAATCTGGTTAGAATTAAAATTAANTGACTCCACACAAATCTGGCTAGAATTAAAATTAAAAGGATATATTCTTGGTATTTGTAACAAATAGTAATAAATATTTTATTAAATATATATAATTCCTAAAAAACCTACATATTCACTGTTGGTGCATAATAAGATGTCATAATAGCAGCATCTATGGATGTCTAAGATTAATTTTTATTTCAAACTCCTTGTACCATTTCTATTTGACTATGTGGGGGCAGATTTCACCATTTAGACCTCAAAACAGGGAGAAACAAATGCTGCAGCCTGGGAGAAAAAAAAAAAAAAAAAAACCAAAAAAAAAAAACCAAAAAAAAAAAAAAAACCCAACCACACCAAAAAAACCTATTTTACT
>WEZZ01008620.1:9534-61675 GCA_013400585.1 Chloropsis cyanopogon | reverse complement strand
TAACTGTAAAGCAAAGATATTGGGTTCTAGCAACAGATGTGCAGATAAGCCTATCTACCCTTTCACTGCGTTTTGCTACAGAATTACAGCAGAAAGTCAACAGGTTCAGATCTAACATGTTAGTTGGCATCCAGGGAGATATTTAAAGTTACACTGCGGAATAATTATGCTAAAGTATAATGCATATATTCTTATAGTTAGAACCTTTATGAAGCATACTTTGGAAAATTAACTAGCCAAAGGAATGTCCTTGGCTTCCCTTCCTCCACTTTCAGCCTTTGTTTGTCTTCTACTTCTCCCATGTCCACATTCTTCTCCCTGGGACAAGAAATGTCAATTTTACTTATCAGTCAAGAACCCAATAAACTTCGACTGTGTTAGGACAAGTAATTCAGGAGGACTTTTCCAGATAGCACCATCCAGTGATGACATTTCTTGGTGACTCATGAATTTTCTTCACATGATTTTATTGAGACTTATGTTGTTATTCTTTTCCCTTAAAATAACATCATTGTTTCCTTCAAAATCACCATTCTGCTCTAGCTGCTGTTGTCCAAAAATTCTCAGTGATATTTTTCTGTTGCAGGATTTTCTCTTAATCTTGAGGTACTGCTTCCACGGGTACCAATTCAGCAGCACTGCAGCTACAGAGTTGGGTCAAAGACCTGTAAGCTCACTGCAGCCATTAGCATTAAACATAGAAGATGAAACAGCCGTCTGCTGGAGAAAAACGATAAAGGAATTTTGTGAGATGTTACTTCTTCCTTTCCTCTGGAGGCTGACCCTATCCACTGAGCAATAAGCATTTCAGGAAAACTTCAAGAGAATATTACTCTTGAAATGTGTCCCACTTAGATATTAGTCACACTGACTTCTAGGTTATCTCTGCAAGCTGCCCCAAATTTATCTAAAAACCCCCTTCATGACTTTCCTTTATAGGAATGGACATGTCATTGTTATTAATGTAAAGCTGATTACAATGTGTGCATGTACTCTGAGATCACCCAAGTGTGAGAAAGCATATTTAGGTTGCCAGGGAAGAATTTTCTTACAGCTTTTTACTTTTGCACTTCATTATAATACATGAAAACGCAAACTTCAAATATTCAAACACTTTGTGCTCTGCTGTGCTATAGAACTGTTTTCTTGGCTGTTATAAAGCTCTAGGCTGTCCTGAGCTGACCAAGAGCATTCAGCCATATCACTTGCCTCTTCTTTTGTCCCTTCCTCGCTGACCTGACATGCATGTGTATGTGTGTGTATGAGCTGGTTTCCTTCAGAGCCTGAGCAGCTGTAGGCTTGTCAGGCACCAGGGCTGGAAGGACTGTGAGATGAATGAATGATGAATAGGGAATTAAATTGTGGTTACAAGACATAGCATGCTTTAGCAATGTTAGAGGACAAAAATGGTCATATTTTCCAGGATTGGCTGGAGAATGATAAATCACAAAAATTCTACTCTCATGCTTTAAAGTGCTGGCATGGCAGCAAATCAGGATAGCAAACACTCAAATGACCACTGCAGAGGAGATGAGATTACTGCAACTACTTCACTGCCTATAGATACTTGGTATGTGCAGCAGTTTCAGACAAGCAACTACAAATTCACCTGAGAGGCAAAGGTATTTTCTTTTTTTAAGCATGACTGTTCGGGTTCACTGCTTTTGTAATGAAGTGGAAGGATATTAAGGGCAGTATTACAAAGTGAACCAGAAGTGCTGCATTGTTAGCAGTTGGAGGTTGTCTCTGTTATGACACCTGTATGATCAGTGTTAACCAGGTTCCAACTCACAGTGCTCAGCATGTCATGTATTCTCTTTGCACACAGAAAAGCCACTTTTACTCCCATGTGTAGTTCCAGAATAGATGCATAAAAGTCTTTTTTTCAACAGCCTTAAGGCATTATATGCTTCTGGATGATTGCAATTCTTCAGGTGTAAGCAATGCAAGTAAGAACAGCAGTTTTTTCCTGTATTCATACATGCCAACAATAAAATTGTGTCATGAACACTGAAAATCAAAAAAATGAATTCTTCATTCTTACTCCTATTGCCCGGACCTTTGATTGTTTTTTACTTCTATCAGAAAAAATGCTATCTGGAATGGGAAAAATAACCTTTTGTTAATTTTTTTACTGGAATATCTGTATTTTCTTAAAACAATGAAGAAAAGTAATAAAGGGTAATAAATATATGGGATATATTAAAAATATTTTTCCTTTAAAATATTGTAATATATGTCAATACTAATTTTTACCTTAAAAAACTGCTAATCATTTCCCACCCTATTAATGGGAATGATGATTTTATACGCAGTTATTGTAGGCAATTACATCTTTTTTACTGTTTTTATTGTTTACTGCAATTACTGTTACAAACAGTTGTATTTAGGCCTCACTAAAATGCTTGTGTTTTAATAACACTGTTATCCCTTTGTGAAAACATTAGGAGTACATTTTAATAAACACAGCCTAGAGTCCGTGATGTCTTTAGTGGCACAGTAAATAATGATTTTATATGAGATAGTAAAGAAAGTAATCTTATAAACATTGTATAAGTGGCAAAACAGAAGGTTTTGCTGTGTATTGCAAGAGTGTGTCAGTCTACAAAATCTTAATAAGTGGTCTAAGTCAGGTTACTGACATGTAAATATCTTCTATCACCTGATACTGGTGTAATTTAGACAAGAAGAAGATTGAGTGTTTTCCAGTTAAGAGTCACTAATGAAATAGTTCTTATTCAATTATCTTTTTTCACATTCAATTCAGATCCCTAAAGATCAAAAAAAACCCTAAAAAAAATCAGTCTGAATGTGGTGCATGTGCAGTCTCTACATTGCTTTCAAAAGGCTTCAACTCACCCAATTCCAAAGCTGTTAATCTGCAGAAATACCACACCTTGGGAAAACAATTTCCTTTCTCTTTTTATCTGTTTTGCATTCCTGTAAGTCTACAGATTATAATACATTTTAGCTGTATAAAAATTGGCTTTTTTCTGTTTGCTTGAAAAGCTGTTATTAATTCAAATTTATGCTTTTCTTAATGTAAAATGTATAGCTGTTAACTAGCTTTTGATAAGTATTTATTTTTATGTCCTTCATAAAAAGAAAGCAAATTCACATAATGGGAAGGCTATTTTTTATCTATAATAGACATTAATTCAACTGGAAAAACAAATGAGGAGTAATCAGATTACCCAATTCATTTACATATTTATATAGATATTATATATACATATAGCAAAAATATAAAGACACACAAGAAGGAGATATCCTGATGCTTATAGTACTGATACCTGTGGAGCAGGGTGTTCCTTTATGTCTGGCTTGAGGATAAAATAGCACATTCCAGTTTCAGTGCTAGTTGTCCTTTAAACTGCATAAATTCTGTCTTTGTCCTACAGCAATGAAAGAAATCTTGGCAAATCCACACAGTCATTCATAGCTTTCATCTCCTTGTCCTTTCTCAAATCACTGCTAAAACACCCTCTGTTGACTTCAGCTCCTGCTTATTTAGCTTAATTAGTGAAACTAGAAAACTGGCAGCTTTAGGCATATTCAGCAACCTATAGGCATATCTAACCACTTGTTCCCATAATTTTGATGAGAAATTTTTAATGCATTGACCTATTTTTACATGGTTGCATTCCACAGAATCACAGAATAGTGATTGGAATTGGGGTTGGAAAGGAGATGACATAGTCCAACCCCTCCTGCCGAGGCAGGGTCACCCAGAGCAGGTGACCCAGGAACATGTCCAGGGGGGTCTGGAATGTCTCCAGACAGGGAGACTCCCTGGCCTCCTTTGGTAGCATGTTCCACTGCTCTGTGACTCTCAACGTAAAGAAGTTCTTGCTCATGTTGAGGTAAAACTTCCCCTGACAAAAAAGGGTTCATCCTTCTGTCACAAAGTTAGGAAAGCAGTCATTGAAGTCATTTAGTTCTCTGTGCCATTTTTGATGGGCAAGCTAGACCAAATAGACTTCTTAAATCGTAATGATTTTGAATGGCAAAATTAGACACAACCAATTCCATTAGTACATGGCAGATTTACAAACATAGCAGCAGTTATTAACACAAAGTAATGGATTACTGAGCTTTTTGCTTGTGAAGAAAAACATAAGGTTGCCCTTTAAAAGCATTTTGGTTGCATTAATAAAAAACTTCCATTTATGGAAGGAGGATGGATTGCTAAGCACCTTGGGTTTAAGTCTGTGTGTAACTCGATGTCACGAATGGGCTGGTTTAGGATTGTGTTTCATATTGAAATCAGTCATCTTTGAAGCACTTGAGGACTTTCAGGTTTGTCACTTTGAATTACATTAAAAAATAAATTATGTTTATTCCACACACATGCAAAGATTTGTTTTTTCATGGTTTTAATTCCTTTTGCATTAATGATGCTATATTTGGATGAGAAATTAATGGGATGAACAAACATATTTCACATCAGTCCAGCAAAGCCATGCAAATTTTGCACAGACAAACCAATGATTTCCAGCTAAAAAATATTGTTTACTTTATACTAGCTTATATACATCTAAAACAACTGGCAGAACATCAGATTCATATAACTGGTGCAGCTCTTGTTGCATGTTAAGCATGATTTGTGACTAATATATTGTTTTGCAATAGCAAATGTTTTCCCAAGGCCAACGAGATGTCAGCCTCCAAATTCCATTCCCCTGTTGAGCATACTATTTATCTAAGATTATTTAACTCTACTTTGTTTGATATTGATCTGTAGCACTAACATAGGCAAACTTCAAAGTCTACATTAATTGGAGAAGTTTAAGTACTCATAAAGGCAAAAAAAGTTCTCTTATTTTTACTGCATTGACGTGTTTGCTAATAGATTTTGTTACAAAACCTGTGATTTCTTTTTCATTCTTGTACTTCTAAAAAAAAAACCAAACAGCAAAAAATCCCAAAACCTGGGCTTAGAAAGGATTACATCTGATATTGATAACATTTCCTGGAAATGGAAAAACGGCAGTAACAGCTGCTGTCTTGGCTCATTTTCAGTTGGGTTTTTTTGTTTGTTTGGTTTAGGTTTTTGTCGGGTTGTTGGTTTTCTTTTTTTTACTCCAGCAATTTGCAAGTAGCTGCAGCTATCTCTAGTAAGCTTACATCATTAGTAAAACATCATTTTCATGTTTCCTGTCCAATCAGAGCAGTTCCTCTACTTGCTGACTTGTTGACTTTCTGAATAGCATTTATAGTAACAGTTCTTTCATTTTACTATAAATGCTTATTTGTGAAATAACTAAAAGCTGGCTGCATATGGAAGATAACTGTAGGAAGAATCTATATTTTATGCTAAAGCAAAATGCCTTCAAAGAGAATTAAGAAAATCTTTTCTAAGGCACGATGAGCTGAAATGTCTCTATCTTAGTATTCTTTTTAAATTCCGAGCATACGTGCGTTCTTGGATTGAAATATTCTTCTGCAATCTCTGCAGTACTGTAGCATTGTAAAGTGATAAACACTCAGCTCTAGTGATGAAAAATAGAAGGAAGAGCCAAGGAAAGCAAGAGACAAGGAACTCAAGTGTTGATAGTGTCAAAAAACAGGTCTGTGCTTATTCAAAGATTTGGCCTTCTTAGATTACATTAATACATTCTGCCTTAATGTTTTAAAGCGCTTTGAAATATATATGTTAATTTCAGTTTTTAAAATTATGTTTAATGATTTCAAATCAAAATGTTAATAAAATTTTACTAATTTTTCATCAAAATTTGTGCCTCTTTCCTTGGAGGCACAAATTAAGCTTCCAAAAGCAGTGTTATGTATGTGAAAACGTGTTACTACACCAAAAGTTTAGATTTATTTTGCATCAAAACAAATAATAAATCTCCCCATGATGTTTGTAACTCCAGCAAGTCCTCCTTCATGAAACACAGGTTCATATTTAAGGAGCAGCACTCTCCTCCATTTGAAATGGCTGGTGAAAATCTCTGCCAGCCCAAGGGATCTCTGCATTCTGGGATTACTCTGTGCTGAGCAAGTGCAGATACTCCATCTTGGGCAACCTGATCTAACTTTGGAAATGGAGCTGACTTACAGCTGAGCATTTGGACCAGATGACTCCAGAGGTTCCTTCCGAATTACTCTAGCTTTGGGACCAGCCTACTTGAGGCCAGTTTGCACTTTGTGTGTACATAATCGAGACTTATCCTAAAGAACATTTAAAACTGATGTTCACATTGCTCTGAGCCTTCACAAAGGGAACATGAGGTTCTCTGTGCAGGTTAGTAAAACCAGAAATCATAACCTCCTGGTGTCTCTTCCTTGCCCTGAGTGAAATGAACTGGAGATGTCTCACTGTTTCTTAGCAGACAGGAGGGGTTTAGACTCTTACCCTGTGACTTTTCACAGACTTTCAATTAAATGAACAGGGAGACTGAATACCTCATCCTTCCTGGAGCTGACAATTTCAAAGTTGATTTCTGAGTCACAGTGATAGGAGTGGTGCAAAGGAGCCTTCCTCTCTCTCCCCACACTGACTCATCAGGCCTTTCATTTCCCACTCCAGTCAGGAAGCCAACACATTCTATGACAATTAAATTTATCCTAACAAGAAGACTTTGAAAGCTTAATTAAGCTCTGAACTGAACCTGAGCAGTGAACTTACATGATGTGAACCCTGACAAGGATGCATGTCAGTCTGTAGCTGAAATCAGTTTCCATTTATTTCTTGGTATTGGTGATGACTCCTAGAAGGAAAGAAAGCCCTGAGATTTTCCTCAAAATGTCTTAATGCCAGTTTGTACTGCTTAACTGCATTTTGTTATGTGACAGGCTCAATGGCCTTGCAGCTGGGATTTTTTGTTTTGAAGTAACATTCAGGTTAGCATGTTGGATTCCATTCTCAGTCATTTTGATTGCTGAAAATACATGTTGGTTAGACTAGGGTGAACTGAGCCACTTAAAATGGATTTTTACCATAGTTATATTCTATCACAAATAGTACTTTCATTATCGACAATAAAAGTTGAGAATCATGGTTTGTGATTGATACCTTCCATGACTTGGAAGTCACTTTACCTTTCATTATCCTTGTTTTCCAAGAATCAAAAGGAAGGAATGATACCTGTCTTTCCAAGTAGTTTTATTGATTTGTGTACCATAAAAAAAGAAAAANAAAAAAAAAAAAAAAAAAAAAAAAAAAAAAAAAAAAAAAAAAAAAAAAAGCCCACTCCAAACTGTTGTACCAGACCTCTTTGTTTACTAGTAGCACTTCAAAAATTTCTCCTAAGAATCATAAATCATTTGTGCCAAGAAAAGCTGAAATACACAAGTGTGACTATATACACTTAAAATCAGGAAAGAAACACTTTCATCAGTAAAGAATAAAATAATTACATTTGAATTACAGTTTGATTAAAAATGTCCTCTAAACAGGGGACATGGGGCTGTCTTCACAGTCACTTCAGAAATTTCTTTTAAATGTTACTCCAGTACTAAGCATTCCTCAGACATTTAACATTGTGGAAAATCTAATATCCCAAGATCTATGACATTCCTGTAACAACAGGTGTATGAAAACCCTGACTTTAATTTGTGTAAAGCGGAACCTTTGGAACAATCACCACCAGGAGCAAGCTTTGGTATCTGTGAAATACTTACAAGCAACATATTTAGGAGAATAAAAACTCCTCTTTTTGAGATTCAGCCTGCCTTGAAGTGAAATCTAATAAACTAAAAAAATGTCTTGGACACTTTCAGGTGCTAACAAATGTCTAAAGTTAAGAATAGATCTGAGTGAGCTCCAAGGGTTGGTTTACCTTTCTTGTCCACTCCAGGATGTCAAAACTGCCATATCAGGCTTTTAGTGCATAGAGAGAAACTTGCTTGTCCTTCTTTAAAGCAATAATATTTTATATTTGTAGCATTACCCTAGTGAAATTTTAAAATGAAATGACATGGAATACAAATAACACCAGAATTTCTTTAATATCCCAAATCATGAATAGAAGCATGTCTAGACTCAAATACAAACCACCTTTTATAGCAAAATTCAAATCCTCCTCTGTTCCCTGCCAAACACTGAGTTCAGTCCCCGAGGGCTTGAGCAGGGTTTCCTTGGCTACAGCAGCTGGCACTGGCAGGGCAGGGAGTGCCGCTCCTGGCCTTGGTGTGCAGGGTGATTTCATCGGCTAACACAGGTCTCGACAGGTGCAAAGACTTTCACTTCACTTTAAGCCCCATAAAACCTTTGGTGCATGATTTGGGAGACTGGGAACTAACTTTTTGATCCAGGAAGGGCTGAGATCAGGGATCCTGATTGTAATCCTCTAGAGCTGTCAGTAGGCCTTCAATGCATTTCTTCTAAACATAGAAATAACATTTGTTCTGAAATGAGTTCTTGGTGCATGATGAATTTGCCAGACATTTCACTTTGAGTCAAAGATATGGCAAATCTGCTTCCTAGAATTTTCATGTTGATTTATTCTTCCTCACAAAGGACAACTTCATAAAGAGTTTGAATCAGATCCATGTTCACACTTTACATATGCAACATTTTTGTGGCTGACAAAGCTGACTTCTCAGGCAAACTAACTTGGAAATAAAGGCAAACCAGAGAAGGGCATGCTAAAACCACTATACATGAATGTGGGTTTTTTTCCAACTAATCATCATTATTATTATGAGTAGATATTTACCCTTAGGGCAGATCATTCTGACTCACTCATTTAATGGATGTTGTCCTCTAGGGTTAATGATAATTTTTTTATGAAAGCTTTGATAATTCCTATAACCACATAGGATAGCCATTTTAGTACTTACCAGGTGACATCGATGCTGACATAACCTTTCTAGTCTTTTTGGTTGTATCTTGTGTCAAGACACTAGTGTGAATTATGGCTGTCTTGAGGATACAAACCTTCATAAAACACAGATGGTCTGTACAAAAAAAAAAAAATTGTAACGACACATTCAGTCTTCCCTTGCAGACTCATGCCTTTATCATTGCCTCATACTTGTGGTACCTTTTAATCAAGCATCTAAGACATAATTTTTTGTACAGACTATGTTCTATAATAAAGATTGTTACATGCAATTCTGGAAAAGACCTCAGCATTATCACGGCTTCTCATTGGCCTCCCCCAGACTTCCTTAGAAATGTATCACCATTACTTCCAGACAGCTGATTTTTTTTTTACTACTTCTTTGAAAGAACGATGAAAGCTGTGTAAGCTCATTAGCAGAGCATGTGTGTAGGCTTAAAATTACAGATAATAGACATATGGTCGGAAAGTCAGTAATTCCTTTACGTATTTGCCAAGACTTAGGTCAAGGTTCAGGGTTTCCTTTGCACAAAGTGGTGAAATCAGAAATACCTCCAGGTGTTCTGGGGAGGGCTTGCACTGCATATGCAAGACAGGTGATGAGGCACAGTTATCTCAGTTGCCTTCTGCAAGAGCAAGCCATGTTTACTCTAAATTGCACCCAATTGTGATGTGCTTTTTTTTTTGCACTATTTTTGTATAAGTCAATCCTTTTTCTAATAGTTCTTGGTGTTTTCTATGCACTTTCATAATCTGTTTTTCATAACATTACAGTAAATTCATTGTAATAAATTTTGATGTCACAACCCTGGCTTTTCATGTCAGTGAAATTAACAGTTAATGTATTGGAAAATATTTGTGTGCTTAAAAATAATCATCATAAAAAATAAACTACCTCCTTCCCACTCAAGAAGCACAGTCCTTGTATGTCATGTACGTATTTGTATAACCATTCCATAAAAAATAAAGTGACATAAATGTGTGTAAGCAGTCACATATTTCACAGAAAAATTAATCAAAAGGCTGATTTTTGCCCAGGATCACCAGCTGTTTCTTCATGATCATGGTTCTTCAGTTTTTGCTGGTAACAAAGCCACAAGCTTTGAATCCACATCTTTGGGCTTAGATCTAGGAGAGGATGTAAGGATTGGTGCAGTTGTGCCAATGGCATCAGCCTGGGGATCTAGAAGCAACAGTGGAGGCAAAATCTACCCTTGCCTTTGTGTTTGCCCTGTTTCAAATGTGAAAGGCCAGCTCTGTCGGAGAAGTTGCATTGCCTCGACAAATGGGTCGTTCTCTGGCTGAGTGAGAATGCCACTGATTGAGATGTTAACATGGGCACGTTGTCACCACTGCCCAGTGAGGCCACTGGCTGCTTGCATGTGAACTACCCCACAGCAGTGTGACAGCTCTCCACTACACCAAACCTGGTCTGAGTACATTTTGCTCCTTCCAAATAATTTTTTGTACATGTCTTGGAATAAATATTCAGATACTTTTTCAGATACTTTTCAGAGTATTGTTTTAAAACCAAATGAAAAATATTTTTCTCCTTTAAATCTCTCAGCAACTTTGTAGGTGAAGTTATTTCTTATTGTTCTTATTTTGTTGTCACAGTTGTTCACTCTGATTTTTAAAGAATTGCGGTCTGTGTGTGTGAGCGTGTGTCACCCTTGCGAGTCCATGTTAGAGAAAGCAGCAGTAAATGTTACTGTATCTGGAGTCTGCAATAATTTGTCCTTTTGCACTGACTTAGTTTTACACATTTTTCAGGAAGCTGAAATTGAATGAGCACCATGTTATACTCCAAAAATCTCTTTTAGCCAGGTTCCCTCTATCAGGAGCAACATAAGTGTGTGAATATGATGACTAATGTGAGGCAATCCTGAACTATTACCTATTTAAGATTTCAAACCATAACAAGTCTAGATTATTTTTTTTAGAAAAGTGCTTATGCATCTGGCAGTAGAATTTTGTCTTAAATAAGCAGTGTTAAAGATAAAGAAGTAATGGTTTTAGAGGTGAACTGTGAAAGAGAGAATCCATATTCATCTTATATAAGAATGTGTTTATTTTCATTAGGATTTTTGCTTAGATACTGAAGTAATGCATACATAAATTTTGAAAGCATATGAAGCTGGAGTCTGAGCAAAGCCTTGAAGAGATACCAAACCCATCCTGTTTCCAAATTCAGCTATGTTTCATGTCACAGAACAAAGTTTCTAATAGAGACATAGTAATTGACCAGCAATTGCAATTTTCTATGTTGCTATTTCGAAGTGTAAGATGAAATTCAATGTAACTCTTTTTTTTTTTTTTTTTTTTTTTCTTTTATTCACCAGTTAATTTAGGTGATGGGATAGAATACAGCCAGCAGAAGCGTGAAAATATCGGAGTTCTCATTCAAGAGACACTGGAACTCTTTGAACGCTACGGTGGAGAAAATGCTTATATAAACATTAAATACATGATCCCCACTTATTGCTCGTGCATGTAAACTGAGTTATATTAAATGGGATGATTCCATTTGTGCTCTAAAAAAACTGTATCTGACTCTGTATGGCATCTTGTTAGTCATGCTTTATCTTCTCTACAGCTGCTAAAATAGTGGCTTCTGGGGCATTGGAGTGTTAGCACTATTGTGAACAAGGCTTTCCAATACATAAATAGTGTCTGTTCCTTTGATTACAATGGTGTACTGTGCTTGTTTGTTCCCTGAAAGAATCACTCCTTTATAACAGAGCTGACTCGAACAGGAATCTGAGTTAAACCTTCACTTGTGTAGACAATAAAACTATAATTTTCATACGCGATTCAGCAATCGCTGTTCTGTGTCCGCTTGCCCTGAGGGTGATGTCAGAGGCTGTAACAAGAAGAGTTTATGCTGACTGCTTAATAGGTGTTTGTCATGGAAGAGAAACACCAGTTCAGCAATGCCTCTCTAGCAGCTGTGCCGAATAATGTGCACTGACATACAATAAAACTGTTGAATGTATATACCAATTGCAGCAGGAAAATTTATATTTTCCATTATAAGGCACTGTCATTAAATTAATCCAGGTTTCTTGCACACTCCTGTTCTCAGCTTCCAGGTGTTTACTCATGGAACTTGGGTTCCTCTTGGTGAACAAAAGGCACAAGCACAGTTTTGAAGAAAAGAAGCTCAGAAAAACAACTTGAATAAATCAGATGGAAGGCACAGCATACATAAAGTATCAGCCCCTAGTGACACTGTTAATCTGGGTAAACACAGAATATACACGTAGATTTTTATAGGGCACTTGGTATTTTTGTAACTGCAAGGTTGCTATTGCTTTTCTGTTGTTATTGTCATGGTGTGTATGTGTGCAAACAATGTAACTATTGTTATAGGAATCCCTTACAATTTCCTACTCAGTTAGTTTCTCCCTGCATACCCATAACACGGAACTGATATAGTCATGGATTTAAGCAAAGCTATTGAGATTGACTTTATGGTTTTTAAAGCATTTCTATTGAATAAACCTTCCAAAAAAAAAAAGAAAAAAACCAAACAAACCAGTCTTAAAATTCTCAAAGACAACCATTTAAAATAATTGAGTCGGCTCAAAACAAACCAGAGATATTAACTTTGCCTAAAATCATGAGAATTTTAAAAGTACTTTGAAAGACTTTGAGTTCATCTGATTTTTATTATGTTTTCTGGAGCTCTTCAAATGTATGCAAGTTGCACTTTCAAGTGTTTCAGTGTAACTGTTAAGAGCCTGAAATGCACTCTCTAGTGTTAGACACATGAGACTTTTTCCAAGTGCTTATGCATATCCATATCCATATTCACACCTTACAAGGCTTGCCCACGTGAGAGACACAGTCCCTATGCTGCCCTGCTCTCCTGGATGCCTGCTGGAAGTGTGGGGAGCACCTTCCCACCTGCTGAAACTTTGAGTCATATCTGTCATTAGATTGATATTAGAACTTGCCTTTTTCTGTTCTGTGGCATCTTCAGCCTGAGGATTTTCTTTTACTTTCTTCTCTTTCCTGTAAATGAAAAAAAAAATTAAGAAGATTTTTACTCTTCCCACCCCTTTGAGGAGCTGCACCTTCAAGTGATGCCACCATCCACAAGCACTCATCAGCTCCTGGTTTAGGCATGGCTGCTGGAGGTGTGCCTTTTCCCCAGGCCCCAGAGGCATTTATTTTCTGTTTGTTTGGTTGGATTTTTTTTGTTCTTTCTGAGTTTTGTTTTAGACAATTTTTCCAGGGCTACCCTCAAGTCCCTAGAGTTGAGACAAGGTCTGTCCTGTGTCCAACATACACCTGTGATGGGTAAGTGCATCCAAAACTCTGCCTCATGTCTAGGGTGTCAACAAATCTTTCACCTTCTGGGCAGAAAGGGAGGTGAAGCCTGGCTGTAGGCCCATGCCTCTGGAAACTCAAGAGCTTTGTCTTCAAACCTTGCAGCACAGAGGCTAGCTGGATAATGCAGGGGGGCACAGGCCATGTCTCCTCTTCCAAAAATGCTTTCCTACACAGCCACCCTGGAAGTATCCACCCAGCCTTCGCTTACAGCTTCCCCCCATTTGCCTCACATTGTCCCTGGCACCAATAAGCCATACTTTTTCATTGACTGACATCTATGGATTTGGTAACTGTGGCATTGCAGGTTTCCCATGAGTACAGACTGTGCTGGAAAGCTGCAGCTCAGGGGGAGCTGAGTTATTCAGCTCAGAAATAAACCAAGCCCTTCATAAAAGTAGAATTCCCAGGCCACCTTTCACTCCTCAGCTATTTGTATTCTTTCCTTAGGAGAAAGTCCAGTACTGCTCTTTGCCTGAGATCAAAAAGCTCCTCAATAGCTGGCTTCAGTTCCCCTGATGCTGGGCTCCAGCCACAGAGCCACTTGCAGAAGGGGCTGTGCAGGAAAGGGCTCTGAGCCCTGGGTTTTCCCCATCCCATCACCCCTCTGCATTCTCAACAGCTCTGCCAGGGATGAGAAGTTTCAGGCTCCTCACCAGCCTTTGTAATTCTTTTCCCCAGCCCCCTCTTTTTGCATCCCCTCCCCTTCAGCTCAGCTAGGACAAGACTGCTGACTGACAAAGAGACACCATGGAAAATGGGTACTTTGTGAAGCTGCAGACTTGCCCGGGCCTGATGCCCTCAGCCTTGTGCTCTTTCTTTAAGATTTCTTTCACAAGATATAGGTTCAACAAGGGGTGACCTTATGGCAAACCATAAGGGCAATAGAGGTCATGCATATTCACATCAGGAAAAATAAGTTTTATAGAAAAGTGCTTTTATTTGTATGTTCAGGACGAGAACATTAGCCTCCATCAATACTATTCCTATGTCTGCTCCATTGATTTAAAAGTGAACATTCTCCCATAACCTCATTATTACTAGGAGCCGGACTGATAAAAAGAAGCATGAGAAAACCCACAGGTTGGTAATTTAGAAACACAGAATAAAACTATTTTAAGATGTCATTTTACTAAGTCAAACTGTAGGCCTTCCAACCTTGGCAATGTCCCTTTAAGCATGATCAGCAGCATATTTATAGGCAATTACTGCACAGCTCAGAGCACTTTATAAAGCACAAGATCAAGGACTCAGGTGCTTAAGCATACAAGTAATACTATGTCATTCAATACACTGCTTAGCTATCTTACTATCCTGAAAAAAAAATTATGGTTAAGAAATAGTAACTGCCTCTCATTTGACCAGATCATGTAATTGTGGTCACTGATGCTAGGGGCAACCCAGTCAACAATTTTTAATTGTAATCAATTAAAAGATACTCTGGGCCAGGTGTTTCAAGGGGTATAAATTGTGTGAAGGCATTAAGGCTAATTTGGCTTTACAGAAGTTATGTGCTTTGTGCCTTACTCTGGTGCCTTCTACTGCTTTCTAGCTCTCTAGTGCTGGTAAGGTAAGGAGCACCAGTGTGGAAATGAATGTGTGGAAAGTTAAGTTGTAAATGCTGGTTTTCTGAAACTACCTGTTTGAAATATCTCCAGTTTATTTTAATAATTTTGTTAGGTTGGCTGGCAACTGTTAAGCTTGAAGAAGAAAAAGCATGTGGTAACATTAGGGGGAAAAAATGTACCTTTGGCTGCCTTTGTCATGCATGATCATGAAAACAAACGTAAAATAAAATATTTTTGATGATTCCTCCCCAAAGCTGTGTAAGGGAGCTCTGTAACCAGGTGTCAGTGTTTAGGGAACTCTGGTGCTTTGTGAGTGCTGGCAGGTGCTGCAGAGCAGTCACTGTGCAGGCTGTTGATCCACTGAATGCTCCGAGCTGCCCATGTGAAGGTGAGCAGAGCCAGGGCTGGATGGGGCTCCTGCCCAGCTGGGGCTGCCCGTGGGCTCCTGCAGAGGGGCAGAGCCTGGCAGAGGATGGAGCAAGGCGCTGCCAGCATTGGTGGCAGGGAGCCGGAGCCTGGCTTCTCGCCGGTAGCTTTCCAATGTTTCAAAGAGATGGAGCTGCCAAAAAAGTTTGAAAAGAGCCTCCCAGGAGTCAAATACAAAAGGGCTGTGGGAAGTTGTAAGTGGGAGGGAAGGTATGGGACCCTAGCTGGGAGGGTGTTTGTGTGTGGGGTGCAGGGAGGTGTAGCTGCAGCCAAGCAGGGCAAAAATAAAACGTTAGAGCAGACACTATGTGCTTTCCTAATCCTGTCTGGAGACCCTCTGACTTCTAGAAGAGCATTCTCCAGTCTGAGGGGCTCTGCAGGCAGTGGGGCACATCACATTTTTCCACTCATTTGTAACATCCTGTGTTTTCTGCCTTAAATAAAAGCAGTGATGTTTGTGGGAACTCCATATAAAGCCTGTCTGCTTGCAACCTCTCAGAGCTGCTTTGTGCCTCCTGGAGACCGGGAGAGGAAGGTTTATGCCCTGGCAGGACAAGAAGTTCCTTGCACTGGCCCCATAATCCTTCCGGCATGTGAGGGGAGGGAAGGGGAGTGTGTGTGGTGGGGCATATCTTAGCTGTTCTTGTTCTTGCCTAGCAAATCCAGCCTGGGTATGGCTGTGGGGCTCCTTGCTGAGAGCTCTCCCCTCCTTGGACAGTGCATGGTGGGTGGAAGCCTGTTTGAGCAGAGACAGTAAACTGCAGCCTCAGGGAGGAAAATGTATTTCTTGGAGAGCAGGGAGTCAGCTTTGTGCTTCAGGTCCCATTTGTGATGCCACAAATCAACGGATACTTCATTTTTTACTAATGTCACTCAGGAGCAGCTCTTGTGAACCCTGGCTCCCAATCCTCTGAGCTCTTGGTGTGGGCTGTGTGTGCAGTAGGACAGGGTCACTGTGCCCAGGAGTGGATGACACTGCTCCCCTCTCTGGGCTTCCCCATTAGCAACAGAAGCACCTAATCTTGGCCACCCTGCTGTGGCACTTTCCAACCAGGAATGTGCCCTGAGTCCCCTTCCTCAAGGGGAAAGGAGAGGCTGCTCAGATTTTTTTTTTTTTTTTTCTTTTTTTTTAATCCCAACAGAGCCCCTCACATAGCATAAAAGCCTTAAGCTGCAGAAGGATGGGTACCTTCATGGAAGAGAAAGCTGAGGGCACAGCCATGTTGGAAAGGCTGTCACCAGGGGCATTTTTGAGACCATTTTGAGACCCTCTCTGCTGCTGCTGTGGGTACCCATGCACAGGAGCCTTCTGCACTTGCTATGGTCTGGTGACCCCGGCTGCTGGCAGTGTGGGGTGCAAGGGGATGAAATGGGAACTAATCCTAGTGCTTTCCAAATACTGAAAGAAGTTAAATTCTAGCCTGCTTACTGCCTTGGTCAAGGTGGATTAATGCATAGAGGTAATAGGAAGAAAGGAAGCACATAAACAGTGCTGGATAAATAGTGTGGGATCTTGTATGACATACCCTTAGTTTATTAAATGGTCTCAGCAATCCAAACTTCCTCTGTTCATCTGCACCAGAACAATGCTTTTGGGAAAAAAATAAAATCAGAGGATAAGGTTGTTGGAGGGCAGAATGGGATCAGCTATATACCAGCCTGCTGTTGTAGCTTGCTCTGCAGCATTGGGAGCATGTTGCTTGTGTTATGTGCTGCTTCTGTAGCCATGTGATGCACAACTTGGAAGAAATTATTTTAGCCTGCCATACTTCATGTGACTGCAGGTAAGTGGATGGATGTTTCTGGTAGCACACCCCTCTGCAATAAGTGTTGCAGCCACTGCAGCTCTGTGACTGCCACAGGGTTGTTCTGATCTTGCATGAAATCACATTGCTCTCTGATAGTGATCAAAGAAACCCTGTGTACAAACTCCTCAAAACACAAAAGATTAGAAGAAATCTCAAGGAAGTTTTCACATCACAAGCACAGCCTGTCAACAACATGTATAGCAGTGCTGGATGATGAAGCCCGCTGGGTATATGCAGCAAAAAATAATGTCTGACATAAAGCATCTACCTCGTGTTGCACATTATTGCGTTAATCTGGGGGCCTGGCTTTGAGTGTGTGGTCCATCCAGTTTTGTTTCAAATTTCAATTTCTGTTTTCTGGGTATAATTCCGAAGCCCTTCCCTATGGAGCAATTACCGAAAAGCAGCTTGGCTTACCTAACTCTCACCCTAGAAGCAGGGAATGATATCCCTGCATCTGGCCATCTCCATCTTGTGCATTAGTCTCATTACTTCATTTTCATGTGTTTTTGCTTCCCGCTTCTCCTGGGTCCCTGTGGTGCTGTGCCGAGCTGGAAAAGATGCTGAGGGATCTGTGTGGGTAGGGGGGAAGCTGATGAGAAGAGACCAGGAGTGGGCAGCTATTCCGGCAAAGGCTTTTCCTTCACAGTTTATGTTTTGGAAAATGTGAGTTTTGGGGAACTTGCGTCTCTTTCTTCCAATACATTGCAGCATTATGGAGGAGGCCTTATTGCAGAGATGTTTTGCCTCAGCTACTGTCCAGGGAGCAGCTCTGGGGTGGGAAACATTAGCTCTGCTGCAGGTGGGTGACAGGAATGAGAGCAAATGGTGGGAAGCTCTTGGCTTCCCACCATTTGCTCTCATTGTGAGCACTTAGAGGCTTCATTTGTTGAACTTTTGGAGCCTCTGCAGCTGCACATCACCACCCCCTGCCTCTCTGGGCCACCATTTGCTCCCCAGCTACAACCTAGGCTCTTCCTGTGACTGAGAGTTTTCTGGGTTTTCTTTGGTAGAGCCTTCCTAATCTCTGCTCCTGAGGAGGGCCAGACAGGTGCCACACTGCTGGCAGCCTGGGACTTCTCCCCTCACTTCCTGTGTGACTTCCAAAGCCTACTTGGTGCTGCTGGGCAGCACACATTCAACAGCCATCTTCTCCTCCAGGCACTGCCATCTCTGCCCCAGTGTACTCATGGCAACCTCCTGCCTTGCTGGATGGGATGTTGTCACCATCAAAGCTAGGGTATCACCAGGCATCATGGGGCTGAGCCTTGCTCCTCCTAGCCACTGGCACAACCTGCTGAGCCTCTTTTCCCTTTTCCTGAATGGCTGTTGGTGGTATTTTCCCAGGCTCAAGCAAGCCTCTTCTCCAGCACATGCTGAGCAAGAGACTCTGAGGTGGGTGGTCTGCAATTCCCCACCTCTTTGGAAAGCAACTAAATTCTAACAGGGGTAAGGGGTAGTGGGGTGGGGTAAGACTAGACTCTATCAGAAATAGTACTTTAAACCACTACTGTAAGCCCAAAGATAAACCCCAGGTCTGCTTCAAAATGCTCTTAGTACAGGGAGGACAAATACCTGGAAGCTCTTGTTCAGCCCCGCATTTCACAGTGTGAATTATTCCTCAGCTATTAACTGGAAGAACTTCATGCCTAACACTTTTTTACTAACACTGAATCATCTATGTCTCTTACAAAGAAAGAAATTGCTACTGCACTGCCTCAAGAATCAAAGTAAAGGGAACATCTGCTCTGAACTTCTTGCATCTGATTATTGCTTGCAATGCATTATTACTTACAGTAGTAATGTGACTAAATTAAAGCTTTCTCCTCCTGTGTGTGCTTTTATGCATTGCTTTGGTATAAAATGTGTGGCTTGCTTCAAATCAACCTACAGCTAAAACTATGTCCGCATAGAGCTGAGCCCACATGTACTTAGATGCAATTAAGGGCACAATTGGAGCATTCTGAAAGATTGCCTTTAAAAGGCCTTTTGTTCACTCCCCCATAGGGGCTGGGTGTTATAAGCACGTTAAAATGCAACAGTAAGGATGGAAAAAAAAAAACCTCTGTGAAGAATTCTGTAGAGGCACAGCTATGTTTTCTGTTTTTTGGCAGCTGTCTGTATTCAAAGACTGGGGAATGACTCGTGTTGTGAGGGTGATGATAGTTTTGATAGGAATCCCCCGCATCACAAGAATGTTCCTAATGAAGGAGGAAAAGCCCACCAGAAACATTCCAGGGCTGTGAACCTGCAGGCAGCCAAAGCCAGCATCCGAGCTCCTCTGCACTGACAGCAACAGCAAATCCAGCTGCTTCTGCAGAAGAAAGAGTTAGTGGTTATTTTTCTTTTCCTGCCTTTCTGAAGTGCATGCAATCTTACCAGTGAGCTTAATTGATTGAAAAAAAAACCTGGAAAATAAAGCTCTTGAACTTGCATGCCCAGAAACCTACCAGCGTCACGTGCATAGCAAAGGCTGCGTATCTCACAAAATACCACAACATTTCACAAAGGAGGTTTAAGACCTCCACTTGAATAAAGCTTTCTCTGTGAAATATTGTTATGGGTCTACAAAGCAGTTAAACCCTCCCTGGGAAAAAAAAAGTGTACATCTCTCACAGTGTAGTGGCAGCAGTGTAACTACCACTGAGGTCTCATTAATAAGTTTTTTCTTCTTTATCAGTAGTAGGAAAAAAATAAATCCTAATCACAGAAAAGAATTTAAGTCAGTAAATTCTGACCATTTGCTTTTAAATTCTACATACGTGTGTGTGTGTACATATAAATCTGTGTAACAGTGTTCCGGCCTTCTCTAAGGGATGGATCCTCTTTCTTAAATCCAGTAATGAAAATAACAGGGTCTAAATTAACTTGAGATGACTGTTTTCTATCAATAATTTTGCTACTGCCATAGTGCAGGATTGATTTTTGTGGTCTGTGTTATAGCAGCTTTTAATTATAAGACAGCCTTGATACCACATGAAGTAGGAAAAATGGGCAGTTGCAAACGCTACAGTGTTTTTTCATACTTATTAGAATGGTGGATTCTTTTCTTTTCAAAGAAAGAAAAAAAATATTCCTGTTTTCAGTGGGTTTTTTTTTAAACCTTTTACTCATTGAGCATTTTTTGGCTCCTTGAGAAGATTGTTGCATTGCCTTTGCTCAACAGCTCCCCTTCAAAGCCACAAATATATTCAGCTCTTTATTACTATTGTGTAGGGTTGCATTGTATTTTCTTGTCTCCCATATTGCTATAATTATGTTTGGGGAATGGAGATGGATGGTCTGCTGAGTGTGTGATTGGTTTCTCCACAGCCCTCACTCAGGGCTGTTTTCTGTAATTAAATCAATAGAAGGCAGTTGTACAAACAGTAGTGTTTAATTTCCAATTTCAGTTTCAAGTTTCTCATAAAAATTTAAACTTTTTTTTTTTTTTTTTTTTTACTATATAAAGCAATTTCATTTGCTTTGCCTGAGACATTTTGTGGCAATTATTTCCCATTCTCTCCTGTGAAACCATGGCACTGGCCGTCCTGGGCTGATGGTCCATGCAGACACATGCATCTGCCATCCTGAAGGCTTGGGGAAGCTACTCTTCCCTCATAAACATTCCAAAATAAACCTTGAAGGGCAGATGCTGCCTCTGAGGTGCAGAAGTGTCTGCAAACTTGGCTGAGAGTAGGGTGAAACAAACTGTATGCTGGTCCCAACTTGGAGCTAGGCTTATGAACGAAGAATGGGAGATGACCTCAAAGCTGTGGCTTCCAAGGAGGTCAGTGAAAGGACATTTCCCAGTGCCATGGGGTGTGTTTAGTGGCCACCTTACCCAGCTGTATGTGGCCCTGGTGGTGGTCAGGCACCTGCAGAGCCTAGCCCTGCAGCATCCACCAGGCTACTCCTGGCAAAAGCAGATGCTCGCTGTGCCCAGTGTGCGCTGAGCTGCCAAAGTCTCTGCACATCTGCTTCTTTCCTGCCACAGCAGATGCTTGCTACAGCTGGGAAAAGCAGCTGGTAATTGGCATCAGCTAGGCTTGGTGGCTGGGAGGAGGAGGATGGAGCAGCAGCAGGGCAAGGGGTTGAACACAGTGATATTTTTTTACAAGGGAGATGCCTGTACTACTTTGCATTAGCTTTGCTCCAGGCAAGAACAGAATAGTGTATGTGCTGCAAATATAGGGAGACCAGGAAAGAGCTGTGACTGCTCACTTCTAATGCTCAGCAAAGGGCTACTCTCTCTTTTTCTTCAGTGGATGTGGTGGAGCATTATGGTGGGCAGGGCAGGCCACCACAAGCCCTCTCCCTGGGGGTTGGTGGCTCCCCAGGGTCAGCCAGCTGAAACCCAAAGTGCTGCCGTGCAGTCAAAAGTGCTGCAATTTCTGCTTTTAGCTGAGCAAACTGCAGTCACACAGAAAATGTGTGCTGGAGCAGAGGGTGAAACCCAGTCACTTGCTCTAACAACTGCTGCTGCCATTCTGGTGCCAGACCTGCTCCTTGCCTCGGCCTCAGTGAGAGAGAAATGCGGAAGCCGGGCCGTGTGACTGCTCTGGTTTCAGTTCAGCACGGACAGAACTGGCTGTAGCTGCACAGAGCCACAGCTGCTGCTAAATATTGCCCATTTTAGACTTCAGATTGGCCTTAATGAAGTCAAAGGGACTATTCACAGGAAAAAGAAGAGCAAGGAGCTGGCTCCTGAGCTTACCTTAGACTTATGTTGTTGCTGTACAGTGGGTTGGGTGGGGGTTTTCTCCAGTACATTTTTTCTTCTCCCCCAAGCAGTGCTTCAGAAGGACCGTATTTGCATGTAAACATATTTCCATGTTACAGCTGTGGGGTCTTTTCAATTGTATTCTCTGTGTCGCTTTGGTTCGCGAAATTTCAATCTGTTTTACTCATTAGCTCTTAACCTGCAATTTTCTATTTAAATTACTTTCTACAGAAAATGTCAGGAAGCTGGGGAGCTCTGTCTCTTACATGATGTTGTGATTTGATAAAAAAGTAGAGTGCACCTTTCTTTAAACACTGGCTAAGGTTAAAATCTGTGATTCTTATCTATTTGTTTAAGAACTTAGACAAAACTGCTGCTATCAGACAATAATAAGAATCATGAAAATTCTATGAAAGGAATTTCTTTTTATTGTGGACTTTACACCTCTTCACTTATTTCAGTAAATGCCCAATAAAAGTGCAATAAATCCAATACTGTAAATGCACACGTAGTGGGTTTGTACCTCAGGCTTTGCAGCTGCCTGGCTTTCCTGCTGCATACCCAGCCTCCTGTGGTGCCAAAGGCTGCCTTTTGGGACCTTCCCAACACAGCCTTGGAAAAACCCACCTTGCCTGCAGCACGTGCTGCCCACTTGATGCCATGCTTGAGAGAGGGAGGAAAATACCATAATCACAAAAACCAGCAGTGGCTGATGCCCAAAGGCATATGGAAATGGAGTAGGGCAGGGACTGCACCCCTGGGAGGGAGAGGGGAGGAAGGGAGTGAGGGCTGTGCTGCCTTGCCCACAGGAAGTGGCTGAGAGCTTTGGTGTGTGTACTCTGGTAAATACCACAGGTAAACTCACAGATAAGTGTAGAGTTTGTGAAAGAAATTGAGTCGGAGGGGAAATGGGACCAAACTTTGCTTCAACAGCTGCTTGTACTGAAATGGGTAATAGTGTTTAAACTTGAATTTAACAGGGAAAAGTTAAAATGCATGCTCATTGAGCATGCTTGCTCATTTTCCCCTACAAAACCCAATACAAATGGTAAAAATTGGAAGGAAAAAAACTCCAAGCAAGCCAACAGACAAATTAAGGTTGAATCAAGCTGAAAATAACTCTCCTGTAAGACTGACTGTAACCTTGCATCTGTGATATCCCCTTTAGTGAGGGGAAAGATGTGATTACACGGGTAGGGAGATGGTAGGAACCACCTCAGCAGCCCCTGTTTCTTCAAGAGCAAATTTGTGTCAGTACCTCCCCAACTGGCACAACTGCTTCTGCCAAAATTTCCTGGGTACAGAGATAGTTTTCGCTCCAGTCCCAGCAGGAAGAGTAGACTACCCTGAACAAGATTAATAGGCCAACCCCCAAATTTAAATCTCATACAGGCCCCAAAATGTGACTGCTTGCAGGCTTTGCGAGCTGAGTGAGTGTGAGGCAGGGTGGGATGTACTGGATATCCCCTTTAGATGTGGACATCCTGTGGCAAGCTGATGAGAGCTCAGCCTACAGTGCCATAATATTTATCCTTATAGCCAGAGACTGAGTCCGAGGCTGTTTTCTGAGATTTTTGTCTCTGGCTTCTCTTCCGGCAAAATGCAACCTACTCCTTAAGGTCAAAAGGCCTCTTCTCTTTCCCATCCTCTCTTGTGTTCTCCACTGTGTCACTCACCCTGATTTGTAGCTCTGTACTGGAGAGCAAAATCTGCCTTCCTAGATGGTAACATCACTTAAAAATTTTTTTTGTTTTGTTTTGTTTTTGGTGTTGTTGTTTGGTTTTTTTAGCTCAGTCCCATGTTTGTTTGAATTTTGATCGTATTCTCCTTGAGCCCAATGATGGCCTACTGCTGCTGTCTGAGTCAATAATTACAGTAGCATTTTGGACACCAGAGAAATAGCAGTATGTGCTGCTGAGAAGGTGGCTGGTACATAAACCCTGTATGCTGGGCTTTGTCCCCCCATCTAATGGCTTGTTTGAGCACCAGGTTGAAAGTTCTCCTGTGGACAACTTCATGGTGCCAGAAGAGAAATATACAGCTGTAGTTTCAAGGGTTTGGGTCCAGGCTGACCTGCAGCTGGGCAAAAATATCTCAACAAATTATGTCTCAATGAAAGGTCTCCCTGCCAGGCCACCAAGAGGCAGCAGAAATAAACTGTTCTCCCAGCAAGTGATTCCTTAGATCTGGCCACCTGGTCCCAAGCTGTCTCTTCCTCTTCTCTCTGTGATTTTTAGCTCAGCAAAGCAGCACATGCTCAGAAGTCCCTCTGGGCAGGGACAGAGCCCTCTACAAGCAGAAGAAATGGAGCTGAGATCCTCAGAAATTAAGGTTTGCAGGCAACATTAGCATAGGAAGAAGTGCTCAGCATTAAAGGGCTGTTGGAGTGAAAGGAGGAAGGTGAAAAAAACTAATGAGAGAAGGAGTAAATGTTCTAGAAGACCTGTAGTATATGGGAGGCAAAAGGCAGCAGAGGAAGAAGATCAAGGCAGGGAAGATTGGGGAAGAAGGAGTAAGATGCAAATTAGCTAAAGAGCAGAGAAAAATACATATCCCTGTAGTAGGGAGGACATGGGTGACTGAGGAGGAGAAAAAACTGTGCTTTCATTGCTGTAACGGGAGGATGCGGCTGCTAGATGTGCTCAAACAATCCTTTGGAGCGGCCCACATGTTTCTCCAGGAGGCACTGATCCTGAGTATGTACTGTGGGACACCACAGTGCTGAAAAGACACTAAGTGCTTGCAATTGTGATACAAGACAGATACTTATTCCTGTGTAGTAAAGAGAATACTGCTTAAATATTTAATTGTGTTTCGGTTTACAGCAGTTTACTGGTGTTGAAGCATCCAAACTATGCTCACAAAATATCAGCATTTTAAAGCTATAAATTATTCTGGTTGATTTTCTTTTTTCCCCCTCTAGACAAAAGCAATCATTTGACAACAGGTTCCCTCAAACAATGCAGCCTGTGGTAGTCTCATTACAAACTAACATCTTCTCTCACATGATATTCTCTCACATGTTGAACCAAACTACTGAGAATGTAGTAATTGATCATTCATAGATGCAGACTGGTAGCTAATAGCATCCTCACTTACCCTCTAAACACTGAGCACATTTAAAATAAATTCAGGATGTATGCATGCGGAAAACTCAATTGCAGCCGCATCGGAGATGAACCAAAAATGGAAGCATTCAGAAGTGCTAGTGAAAAATCCAAATAATGACCCACAGTAGATGTCAGCCTGAGAGGATAACACATGCCCTGCAATTACCTTAAAGGGACTTTGTGTGCTCTGTAAATACATGTAGTTTTGAACAAGTAGATGTACCATAAAACTAGGTGATTAAGCCAGGCAAGAAAGCTTCTCCCAGTGTGGCCCATGATCTGTGTGGTGTTTCCTTTTCTAGACACATCTGGACTTCAGTCTCCATTGTATTACTGGTAAAGTAAGCCAATGCAACTACTGGATAGGATGAGTATGGTGGAAAGACAGATGAAGGTGGATGTGCCACTGTTTATCTACTGAGGCTGTCAAAGCTTCCAGGGCCCACTTCAACAGGGAAATATTTTAAAAGTTCATGTTTTAAAAGTATTTTTTAAAAACCAAACAGGTAAAAGAAGTCTATTTACACCTTGTGGATACCTTAGGGCGTGCTGGATGCTTCAAGTCACTGACATTTTGGAAACTAGCCCTTTGAATTTGTCATGCTGGACCTGTGATTGCTGCTTTGCATGGGACAGCAGCATGTACGTGGTGCTGGTGTGTTACATGTGCACAGCCCCAGGTGGCCAGGCAAAACAGGAGAGCTATTACAGGCACTGCAGTGCATGGAAATGGCAATTTTATGGATAATACTATGTGGTGATTTATTAAAAGCTGTGATTCTCCAGCAGCTTTTATTGTATCATCATAAACCAACACTCCTGTACAGTGCATTAAGCTGGGTAATTCTGTTGGTTCTTCACCAGGGCTGACAAAACTATATGTAAGATTGCATAGGGTGGGCTGGTCAGTTGAAAGTGCCATCACTCAACTGGATCATCAAGAGAGGAGAAAAAGCCACGTGGTCAGCAGAGTGTGGGTGTTTTTCAGGGGAAGGGAACCCACCACGGAAGGGTAAATCCCACTTTTTGCCACATTAGTCAGTGCCAGTGGCTAGCAGGCCTGGAGTGACTCTACTTCAACACCAGTGACAACAATGGCAGAACTTGTCTCTCGGGGTTTAACCATTAGGGCAGGTAATTGAGCTCACTGGTTCCTGCCTCTGTTGCCCTGCTAACTTGCTGCAAGGCATTTGGGTTGTAGCTTGACCTCTTTATGCTTTAATTTTCCCTTCAATAGCGTGTCAATATTAGATGTTTTGTTGAGGTGCTGTGATGCTCTATTAAATGAGTCAACATGCATTAGACCCAGTGGGAAAGGGGTATGCAGCATTATTAGGATGTATACAACTCTGTGTTTTCAGAAACGTTTAAATTCCACCTCTTAAATATCTTTTGCAAATGGAACTTGCAAAAAAGCAGGGCAAGCGCTGCTAACACAGCTTTGCCACACACTGTCAGATGCTTATAAACTCTATTTATAGCTACAGTTAAAGATTCAGACGTGCAAGCGCTCCATTAAAAGACCACATTAATGAGCCCTTAGAGAAAATATCTCACAAAGCCTTTTGAGCTTGTAACTGCTCAGTTGTTCAGGGCTTCTTGCTTGTTAACATTCATAAAATATAAATACTGTATACTAAACACCAGCACTTTGTGGATCACAATGACTTATCTCCCCAGCAGCGCTGTGAGGTGCGAGGGGAGCGGCAGCGGTGGCACCGCTGGGGTGGCCGCGCTCCGCCACAGGCTGCCAGGCTGCACTTGTCGCTCGCCCGCCGCCTTATCCGGGGCCTGCCTTTGCTCTGCACAGCTGACTGGCAGATTGACTTGCAGGTCAGTATCTGTGAGTACAGTTTCAGAGGGAGCAATCAAACCTATTAGCTGAGAGTGGCAGAGCTGGGCCTCCTCGCAGCCGCAGCTCCAGAGCGTAGCAAGTATTTGGGAGCAAAATCTAATAGATAAAAATCACCGGAGATTTTGTTCCTTTTTTCTTCGACATAAGCTAGCTGATGAGAAGTGGCGTTTGGAGGAGAAAAACGTTGCTATATTTGATTTGTCATTATTTCCCCATTGTCCCTTCCTGCCTGTGATTATACAGTTCCTATTTTCTCTCCTTCGCCTCTCACAGAATTCCATATTTTAGGTTGTGACAAATGCTCTTGCTTAAATGTTTTTGATATATATTTTATCTGAAATTGTTTTATCAAGTCTGCATTGTCTAAACAAAAATCGCTGGAGCTCATTTAAGGATAATTGTCTGTAACCTTTGATATTGCATTTCCATTCATCCACAAGTCACAGAGCACTTGAGCAGTAGAGAAGGCCATTTCTGTGTTCATATCTGGCTCTCAGAAAGCTGCAGAAGCTGAGGTCGGGCAAGATCAAGTAACTTCTTGGATGCTATTTTCTGGCACATGTTAGCAACCAATCCATGTCCTTCGTGCTTTTGGTCCTGTAGCCTTTCAAACAGAAGGTGCTCTCCTGGAAGGAATAATTCTGCTCACAAAATGAAAAATAAGGACAGCAGGCTTTAAAAAGCTTCAGGGCAGTTCTTACTGTTCAAATGTGTCATTGATTTCAATAGTGCATTAGCAGGCTTGTTAAGCAGGATCTTAAGTGCTTAGCTTTATTTTATGGGGGTGAGTTCATTGTTCAAAATATTAGCATCTTATTGTAACAGCAAGCTGGCTCGTGCCATAAACTGTCCAGTGCTGAGACTGCTGTGCCATTACTGAGTGCCTGATAAAACAGGGTCATTTGTAATCCATTGGTGATGTAGAAGGGCAGGGCTGTGACACTTCCTGCTGCTGTCCTCATTAATTTCCCTTTATCTGCCTCGGTCTGTCTGTTGACAGAGCATTGCTGTCTGTCCCATGTTCTGTGCACAGGCTCCTGCTGAGCTCCTCCCCCTGAGCCCCACTGCATTTCTGTCCATCTGTGGGTGAGACTCACATTGGCTGTGCCAATAACCTGGGAGACAGCAAGAAAAATCCTGTGGTCCAAGGGGTGAATTGCTATACTGGGAGATCTGGGTGGACCAACAGAGTCAGGACATCAGCCACTCAGATGGACATCTCCATGTCAGGCAAATCTTTTCTTGACTCCACTGACCATGCTGACTGACCTCCACTAACTAAAACGGGAGTGCTATCAGATCCCCAGTTGCCATGGTCCTGTTCAAACATGTGACAAATCCTTGTGGTATGGAACTTTAACAGCAAAGTTCGAAATTCAGTCCAGAGCATCTGTCTCAGGTGCTGTCCCATGTGTTGTTAGATACATCCTTTGTGGAGCTGTGGGTGAGAAAGCCACCAGGAGCAGGCTGTGCCCTGATTCAGGGCTTTGGTCAGCGAGCACAGCCTGCAGACCTGACCCTTATCACCTGCAGGCATAGCCAGGGCAGGCTTCTCCTTTGGGCCATTTTGGAGAGATAACACACCTCTTCAGGGAGCAAGCAAAGGCTGGGGAAAGGCTGGAGGGTTGTGGGGGCCATTGGTTTTGTCCCCACCCACCATCATTTGTATCTGGCTCTGCAGAAGTGGCCCTGTGGGGTTTCAGCAGGGGAAATATGAAGGTCTGCAGTTCTTACAGACTTCCAGGAGCAGGGGCCTGGGGACTTGGGGCTCACAACAGTGACTGCCTCTCTCATCCTCTGGGGACTGAGTGTTCAAGAGGTTCATCTCTTCATTTTTTCTATCTGTGTTGGAAGCAAATTCCCACCACTAAGGAATTAAATACTTTAAACCACTACAAAGCAGATGGGTCATATCTGTGCTCTCCATGCTCTCAGTGGGAAAACAAAGCAAGCTGAATAACCCTTGCTATCAGAGTGCAGAGGCTGCCTTGCTGGGAGTCATGCTGGCTGCAGGCTGGCCCAGGCTTTAGCTGTGTTAAGTGCATGTATGTTAAGCTTCTGTGTGAAAGCAAAAAGGGAAAATAAGAGGGAATTATGTGGGCAGGTGGAAAGAACAAATTGGTGTTGGTGGAGGCAGAACTTGTGTGTGGGACAAAGGGGCTGGAAAGTGTTAAAAAATGGGAAGCTTCTCAGAGGAAAGCAGCTGGGCTTCTGAGAACAGAAAAAAATAATAACTTACAGAATTAAGAAAGTGTTTTTATTTTCAACTGAATTAGAGTAAAGCACTTAAGTTCATTCACAAATACAAATCTTAACTTCTGTACCCTGGTTTTGCTCTCCATAAAATACAAATAATAGCACTTTCATTACACACAGGGTGGTGTGAAAACAAGTTCATTCATTTCTGGGAAGCATTTGTGCTATATGGGAAGTATAGCAAAGACTATGAATATCCAGCTAAAGCTGTGGGCTTGCATTGAGGCTCTTGGCATCTCCCCAGATATGCCATGTATCATGCAAAAGAGAGGAGGGTATGAAAACACAGGCCAGACTTAATGAGTTCTGAAACCAGGAACATGTGACTCCCCAAAATTAGAAGTGCAAAAGCTTTGAACTCTCAAAAAACACTGAGAGTTCTCCACACTTCTCAGAACACTAAGAGGGGCATATGTTTTCTAAAAAAATAAACCAGCAAAAGGCAGTGAAGAGGTAGGATGCAGTGAGGAAATACTCAAAGATATAGTCCATGGAAATCAAGAAATCTGTATGCCATTGAGAAATAGTTCTACTTGAAGTAGGGATGACCACTGTGATTGACTGGGGGAAACAAAATGAGCAATAAAGAGAGAAGAATATGAGACTTATAAATCAGCAGGATCAGTGCTGCAGGAACAGGTAGAAGAGCTGATTGTGAAAGAATGCAAGAAAATGATCCAAAAGGCTGAGACAGAAAAATAAGAAGGGAAAAGATGTGAACATGATAAAAGGTTTTATAAATTTGGTATGTAAAAAGCTGTAGGTAAGCTGAGGATACATCCATCATCTTCCTGAGCAACAGGGTGGCTACCTTGACTAAAAGGGGGATATTGCCTGGAAAGTGAATTACTACTTGTACCTCAGTCTTGAGTATGGAGAGGTGTGAAGTCTGTCGCAGTTTCTAGACATTTTCCAAGGACAGAAAAAAAAGAAATCATTAAAGGCTACCAGGGAATCAAAGAATTGACTAAAGCCACCTAGATAAAGAACTATTTTAAAAAGTGGGTTTTTACACCCCACTTTTATCCTAAAAAATAAATGTTAAAGGGATGAAATAATTCAGGATACTTAAGCTGGCTATGGGAGAAATACCAGAGGAGTTAAGAGGAGGCATTGCTGCATCCCAGACTTTTAAAGGGAAATAATACAAGAAGTGTCTATTAGCTCCAGGGAGCACTTAAGACAGTTGATCATCATTACTAGACAGATAAAACTGGACACCAATTCTTTACTTCATTAAATGAAAGAAGAAAAATGGGGTTAAGAGGAATACAAGATTTATTTTAGCATCCTCAGATTTTAAGAGTACAAGGATTCAGTGTTCTATGGGACACCACTGAGTATGATGGGAGATGTAGGACAGAGTTTCTTGATGCCAGGCTTGTTTACCTAATCCAGGTGATAAATATGTAGCAATTATTTAGGGTAGGGGTGGATAATTGAGTGACATGCTTATATATTGAACTCTGTTAGCACTGTACATCTGTCACTTGGAAGAAAGAGCACAAGGAAGCAAAGACATCAAAGAAAGAGGCATAAGGGAGAGCAAAGAGGAAGGCAGCTTTTGGAAACAGAGAATGTTTGCACTGGTAGATGGAATTTAACCTAAAAAAATGTCAGACTGGGAAAAAGGAAGTCAGGGTAAAGGTGTCTTAAGGAGATAGCTGGGGCAAGTCAGCATAGCAAAAATATTTGAGGATAGCAGCCAAGTTTCTGTTTGTGCTCCTTTTTAAGGTTCAGGGAATGCAAGAACTAGGGGCGAATGTTGCAACATCTAATTATTTGTACTTTGATGGAGTTCATAACCTTAATGCTTGCATTTGCAGTGCTTGAGGAGACAGAGCTACGCAGCAATGGGACCCAAAGCTTGTTTCACACTAAGCTGGAGATTGCCCTACAAGGAATGCTGCAGATCCCCAGCGATACAAGGTGGTTCAGCGGCTCTTTCCGTGCAGTGTTTGCTGTGGAGCAGGAGCACGGCTGGAGCTGGGCTGCACGCGCACCTTTCAGCTGACTTGTTGCAACCTCCTGTCACGAAGGTGATCAGAGCATGCAGCTGGGACATGGGGACATTGAGTTCAAAGCTTGCCCTCCCTTCCTGGCGGTGTCTCAGCCCATAGATCTCTGCTGTGACACCTTCTTGAATTAGGTCTTTTGGATTCCTCCTAAGGAAAGCTTTTCTAATTTTTGTGTTGCAATTGGTCCACAGAGAGAACAAGAGCTGAGCCCAGCAAGACTGTCCTACATGGCCCAGGTGCCCTCCTGCTGACGTTCATGTTTCAGCATGACGTGAAAAGGGGGTAAGATTGAACATGTTCATATTGAAGTTTTGGGTTCCACCATTCATCTGCAGAAGGAGAGTAAGGAAGGAGGAGGCAAAGGAAGAGTAAGTAAGGGAAAATGGGCAGCCTTAAGGGCATGTAGATCTTTAGAAGAATTTTTGAAGGGAAGAATATTCAGATACATGGAGGTAGGAGAAATTGAAAGAAAATGCTAGATTTCAGCTTACTGCAGTAAATTATGCCAGATTGACTGATATCTTTCTTTGATTAAATTTGAATTTTTTGTCCTAGATAAAGGAAATGCTTAGTTCTCCTGCTTAGGAAATGTAGATGGCTGGTGAAACTGGATGACCTGAGAATTAAAAAGGGAACTCTGTGACAGAAAATGATTTGGCTGGTGGGGAAATGACAGTGGTAAGTTTCAGAGGGGAGGTAATGGAGTGCAGTTAACAGAGGAATTTCTGAAGAATCATCTTCAGAACTGTGGTACAAAAAGGAGGTAATGACATTTTCTGCACCCCCTGTGTGAACGGAGAGGAAAGGCTGGTACCCCTGAGCTGATCACAGAATGCTTCTGTGTCGATGGGGGCAGTCAGCTAATCCCAGTTAGACAGTGCAGGTGGATGCTTACAGTGAGCTGGTGTGAGTAGCTTGTCACTGTAAGTGATATGGAGACCAAGGTACAAGGGAGACCATGAGATGCCAGCTGCATTCTTGTGCCTGTTTTCATATATCTAGCCCCCCAAAAATTGGCAAAATCCTTGCTAACTCCCTGCTGTGACAAAGCAAATAAGGGATCCTTACTTTTAACCTAACTGCTGTTGGCTTTTACCTGTCTTCAAAGGCAATTTTTTTTTGTATTTCTGTGTGTAGATAGCAAGAGGTGAAGGAATGCCAGAGCTGCTTTGCTATGGCTGCAAAGCCTCCTCGAGTATTAAACTCTTCCACGCTGTCTGGACCTTTGCAGTAACAACCTTATACTTTCATCAGGTGTGGACTGCTCTTGTAGGAGATCTTTACCCCTAATGAACTCAGGCAATAAGTCGTGTAAACATGAGGCCAGTCCTTACACTTAAGTATTACACAAACCTTATTTTGAAATATAGTTTAGTCCTGATGGACTTACATGGACAAAACCAGCCCAAATTTCTTAGTACTGAGGCAATTTTTACCTCTGAGGGGCTGGGCTTTGTTAAGACCATCATGCATCCTTAACTTATAGATCAAAATGCATTATAAAACACTGCTCCATACCAACTTCCTTTTTTTCCCTTCTTTTTTTCCTCTCTTCTCATTAATTTCAATCATGTAATAAGAAAAGCCCAGTTATGCTAATTGGTATGACTCCTCCTCAAGGGCATTGTGAAGCATGAAATAATTTCATTCATTACTGACAATTCAGGGACATGAATTTTCCCTGGAGTATCTGTTTCCTCTTGTGATTTGGTGACCATACAGAATGGTGATTGGATTAGGGACATATTGTTTCAGAATTAATTGTTTGTCAGGGAGAAGCTGGAAGATGGTGGGGAAGGAAGAAGTTTAAAACGCCAGAGATTGTTTGACTTCGAGGTTCTTGGAGGCTGATGCATCTAATGGGTATTTATCAGGCAAACCCAGCTGCTGAGCCATCATTTGTCCCAGCTCTAATTTTCTTTTTAAAAGGCAGCTGAGCTGGTGTTTGAAACATGCCACAGACCAGCAGGGAGCTAAATTGATGTAAAGCTGGTCAGATTCATTTCTCCTTTTTTATTTTGGGAGTCAGAATTTCATTTCCCTAAAATGCAGCAAGTGTTTGGGCATGAGTTCCCAAGCTGTCCTAAGATGATTTTGGAAACAGAGCCACCTTGCTGGGGTATGTCCACCACTCTAACAGGTAGCCCATTGCCTGCCAAGCAAACACTGCAGTCCTAGAACACAAACATTAAAGATTCTAGCTGAGAGGAAAAACCAATCTTTTCCTTTCTTCTTTTTTTTTTTTTTTTTCTTTTTGCTGAGCTAGCAAAAAAGTATCTATTTGTTCTTTTGCTGCATTTGCAACATTTTCATTAGCAAAGGGCTGGGGTTTTTTTGGAAATCAGGCTGCTTTTGTGTGAGGAAGTGAACCTCCTGACACTATGTCATTTCCCTTGTTTCCAAACAGCTTCTTGTCTGAGCGCACAGGCTCCACTGAACATCTGGCTGTAAAAGAGCAGGGAACTTTCTGCCAGCCGTTCCTCTGCTCATTCCCTTTCTGTTCTCAGATGATGTTATCAAATCTTTACTACAGCCTTAATTTTGTTGGATTAACGTGCATGTTTTTGGTTATTATTGTTCCTTCCATGCCCTGGATAGATTTGCAGGTTTGGCAGCAGCCTTCCTTAGCACTGCAGAGTAGGTCCCAGCCAGCAGTGCCCCACGTTGCATGGGCGTGTTCATTAGCTAAGTGCAAAATACCGAGGAGCGTCAGACACGTATATTGTTCCATCTCTTAGGCAGCCTCTGCTGAGGATTACTCATGAAAAATAATCAGTGAAATACGTTGCAGAGGGAGGCTATGGCAGGAGAGATAACCCTGCCATTAAAGGTCCCGTAATGCAAGCAAGTCTCCCTCACAGAAATGGAAGCATGGATAAGGTCTTTTAACTGAGTCAATAGAGATCAATGCAAAGGCAATAACTCAAGAAATGGATGCATTAACCAGAGAGCAAGAACCAATATACTCCGAAGTTGAACCATGGCTCTGGAATTAGATGTACTGAGGGGATACACACTAGGTTACTAAAAGCAATTTAAATCATAAGCAAAAAAATGAAACAGAAATAATTACAGGTTTTTATTTTAATCATGTCATGTGGTAGAAACTGAGATTTGTGAGAGGCATGGGAGTAAATTAGCTTTATGATCAGGAGTGAACAAATTATTTGCTCTTTGGGTTATCTACAACCCAGCCATCTGTAACTGAGGATGTGACTGAGTTGATGGAAAAGGAGCAACAGCAGCCAGGGATCACGTAGTCACCTTCTCCAGGCTACCCTGTGCTGAGAAGAGCACAGGCTTTCCTGCTGCACATGAGTAAAGGCTGGGAATACATGTTTTGTACTTCTACCCACATGTTTTCAGAAAGAACAACCCCAAACCAAAAAATTACAAAACACTGAAACACTAGCAGGTTTGACAAGCATTTTGGAAAGGTTTTTGCAGTTGGAAGAATGACATAATACCAAGCTAATATGCATGTGAGAGAGCCAAAATCCCCACTGGAAGAACTGTGGAAAAAAGCACAAAGGGAGGGGGAAATACCCAGTGAATGTGGCATCTGACAAGTGCAGCTGCTGCCACTGTAGGTATCCTGTGCCTACAACAGAACTGCTAAAAATAGTATTTGATAGGAGCCTAGCCTAGGATTTGGAGTCAGACGCTGGCTTTATGCAGCTCCCACAGTAATTGCTGGGAATGTCAATGTTTGGCAATGCTGGAAAAACCCCCAGCAGGCTGTGATCGTGTCTAAATACAGTCAGTGCATGATCTTTTCTGGATTTTACCTTGTCAAAGAATAGACTGAAATCTAAAGTTACCTGGAGTGTATGTTTGCATTCCTCAGCCTTGTTGCTGAGGATTGCCCACGATTCCTCTTTCCATGCCTTGCCCATTGCACTGGACTTTCCCATTGCTTGGGAAGGTGGTGGTGAGCAGGGCAGTGGTGCCAGGATGGACACTGCCCACACGGTCCAGGGACTGTGGGGTGCAGCAGGCTGGCAGACGCATGCTGCAGAGAGGGGGGGATCTGGGACATTCCCTTAACTCTGGAGCTGGCTTCTGCTGTGACTGAAAGCAAAGGCTGTGAAGTTTGTTTGATCCACCTGTCTGCTGGCAGGGATTGCTGTTCCCAGGGACTGATAGTGATCCCAGCTAGGCCCAGGTAAACCCTAAGATGTTCTTCCATCCCTGCAATTTTTCAGCCCACTGTTGGGGATATCTGGGAGTGTATGATCACTGGGAGACCTCATAAGAAAACAGAAGGGGTAGAAGCCAAAACACTGAAATCAGATTCTAGAGATGCAACTACACCTTTGAATACTCATTTCACTGCCATAGAGCAAGGAGGAAAATCTTACTAAGAGACTCTTGAACTTCTTAAGAATCATCTCTTGGCAATAACGACCTCTCATGCATATTTATGTACAGCACTTAGCTTTATAATGGACACTTGAAAGACATTTAATTCATTTTTTTGCCTAGGAATGAAGCTATGTGGAGTGTGGCAAAGGTGTTCCAAAGTCCAAATATTAAAATACAGAAATGATCCTGGTATTTTCTGCATGCCAGCCCAAAACTACATCCTGGGAGTATACTGCTTAAGAATTCAGGTACTTGATGAAATGAGTATGTGTTTGCAAGCATATATACATACCCCTAAGAGTCAGAAAAAGCAGGTAGTTGCTACAGGACTTCAATCAGGCTTTCCTGGAAGAATTTCAGACAGGTCCTTGGGCTTGGTTAGGTCTGTAAAACCTTTTTGTTGCACAGAACTTAACGTTGTTCATTATGCACTGGAAAGCAAAATCATATGACTACCATTTCCTAAGTAACATAATTATCTTATTGATTCTTATGGGGCAAAACACTACTTTTATTGTTAATTAATACTGCCAAATCTGGTTATGCAATTCTGGATATAGGAAGTTCAGTTTAATATGTGTTTATGGGGAAAAATCTAAAAATAAATGCTTTAACCTTTTTTTTTTTTTTCCTTTCAGAATGTGAGCATAGATATTCCTTTGTGTGATCCCTGTTCTTAACACCAGAGGAAGTACAACCTATTATCACTTTTCATCAGGGACAAAGAAGCATAGATAATGAAACAGAAAAATGCCCTGTGAAAAACATATTTAATAAGTTTTAAGTACTTGAACCAAAATGCACAGGGCAAAGAAATGTGATGCTGCTGTTATGGAACCAAAGCTATTTTATGGGAAATGAAAAGAATACTCACATTAGTTCAAGGGCTTATATTTTGATTCTTCTTTTGTGTGAAAATGTATCAGGAAATTCTTATGCAGGGGGCACACAAATAATATCTTGTCTGTCCCATGGAAAAGGCAGTAAGAACGATTCATTGCACTCTAGGACGTATAACAACTTTGTGATTCTTTCAGTTCTCAGCCAGTGCTCTAATGAAATTCTAGCCTGCTACATCTGCCATACTACACTGTTAATTAGTTTTCTATTTATTTAGCAGATCTAGAAGTGGAAAGCAATCTATTGCCAGTGAATTGTTTGACTTCTGTGGTAAGTAGGCTGCATTCCAATCCTCTGATGTTGAAACTAGCATGAATCCAACTTTCATCTCATTGCCATGTCAAATTAGCACCCAGCAGATTCTACATACAAAGACTTTTTTTTTTTTTTTTCCTCATTCATTTGTAAAGGACCTTGGAAGATCTTGGAAGTCAAGAAACAGAAGCTGAGCAAATTTTCTCCAATCTCTCTCCATCCCCCTTATATGTTACAATGGATTAAACGTAGAAGGTATAGAGGCTGTGCTTTGTTTATATTGAAATAGGAACCTTATTTTAAGCAGACTATGTTCACTATTTGAAACAAAAGTACTGATGCATATTCTGCAACTGTTTGAGTAAAATACTATCCAGCCTAGGAGAAACTCCGAGTGCCTTGGCAAAGTTCTGAGATGACTTTTGCACATTGTTTGCCATTTTCTATTTCTGTCTGAATTCTGTAATATATTGCAGCATCCAAACACAACATTGTGTATGTGACTTACTCCTGTCTTGCAGTGTCAATAAAGTCACTGGATTGTGAAAGTATAAAACGAAGCCAGATGGAATTAGAAAATAAATTGGCTAGAAATGAAGCCATTAATCCTGTTGTATTGCATTGTAGGAGCTACAGTGTGCTGGGGGGAGTGTGAAAATACAAGTGTACACCCTGACTTTGGAGTTGGCCTTGACCTTTAGGGTTTTCTAACATCTAGATACAAACTCTGAATGTGCTTTTTTGGATCAGGCTGGTCCTAAAGAAACCATTATTGTACAACTGATAAGCAAAATGCTGTACTGAATTTTAGCAAAGCATTGACAAAACTGGTCTCCTGGAGTACTGTTATTTGTGGAGCATCATTGATAAAATTCTTATAATAGTCAAGGTTTTGAGTAATGTACAATGTAAATTAAAGAAATACAATATATAGCACAGGACAGCAACATAGAAAATCTGGGTCAAGAGCACACTGGTGGTAGTGTTCACAAAAGCATAGCTCCTTTCAAGAGAGAGGAAATAAATCTCTTTTACTAGACCAAATGATATTTTTGGAAAAAAGTTTTTGAATTTCAGGTCTGAAACACAAATAGTGAACTTTAAGTGCTGGTTGAAAACCAGTCAGTGTGAGCTGAATTTCATAGTGTTAATTGATTAGATATCTTGAAATTCATGTAAGAAAAGATCTCTAAAAATAAGGATGGGATACTTAGAAAGTTTGAAGCCAGGACTAGGCTCAGACAAGAGTAGAAATTAGAAGATATTGAAGGAGGCAGCATTAGGCAGAATTAGGAGATTTGAAGGAGGCAGCATAAATGAGAAAGGAAAAAATGTGCCAAGTTTTGAACTGCAGGAATGTGCTCTCAACTCAGGATAGAAAACCAGAAAGAGTGAAGACAAGTGAACCCAGCTCTTTTACTGATTTAAATTAATGGCTGTCTTTCTTTCTGCTGTTTGGAGTAGTGGGATTTTTTTTTTTTCCAATTATAGACATTTTCTTGACTTTGCTATTATTTCTTTAGCATGTTCCTCCCTTCCACCTTTAGGGAGAGCAACTTAAGAGACAGGTAATTCTAACCCTGGCGGGAAAAAAATAGCCCAACATAGTGATATATTTAATGGTGACAAGAATTCCCTAGTGCTTCCTGGAAGCCTCCATTCCTACAGCTCAGTGTTTCATCACGGTAGAAAAAAAGGAAACAAACTGAATGAGTCAGAGTAATTTTCCTAAATTTTTTAAAGTTGTTTTCCTATGTTTTTGGCATATTCAAAAGGACTGAACAGTACTCCTTAACAAAGCATGCCATTAAGTAAATGTTGCATGTTTAATGGTTGGGTTTGAACTTTTAATAGTCAGGAAAAGGAAAGAATATAAGCCAGGATTTATTCATCTTTTCCAGTGTTCACAGAGCTGAATGGACTGAAACAAGTAGCTGAAGCTGGAGGCAGAAATCTGAAAGCTAAAATTCTGCTAATGAATATCTGTGATGTGCAAGCATGTCTTCCAATGATTAGGAATAAATCCATGAATTTCAGGAACCTTAGCTAAACCTGGTCTGCAGTTTTTCCAAATGGATAGATTACCTGCATAAACAGACTAAACAGTTACCAAAAAAACTTCTGCTTATTATGAACTGCTCATAATCTTCCTGTAGGTTGCAAGAGCTGAATCTCAGCCAAAACTCCCCTTGTTTCTGCCCAGATGGGAAAATTTGGCTTTATCATATCTGTCCCTGAGTTCTTGGTGTGCATGATGCAGTACATCCTCTCTTACTGGTTGCTCCTGCCCCAGTTCAGAGGGGGGCAGAGAGCTCATCCTGCAAACAGCTGCTGCAGCACTTCTCTTTTGATCAAATTGTGTCTTATTTTCCACAGCAGTATAAGAAAAGGAGTTTGTCTAAATTCCCATATGCAACCAACAGATGCTTATGAGCATAGATGTTGTATAGTCAATGAATGATAACTTATAAAGTCTTTAAACTTGCAGAAAGAACTCAGAATTTCAGCAAATTTCTGTCTTGTCTGGCGGCTCGTTTCGATTCGTTATAGGAAAAAAAAGCCAGTTGTGCATAAAATCCATCTGTTCCTATGAAATAATGTGTATGTGATTGGGAGGGATATTGGAGCAATGCTGTTGGAAAACCAGAGAAACTGAATATGGAATCAGGATTCCATTTGATGCATATCTGATACTGCAATAATAAGCAATTCAACTTTTTTCAAAACTATTGGCAGAAAAAATTGTTTAAGTGTAATGTATGCCTTGAAAGAAATGTTCTAAGTTATTTAAATTATGCTTTCATTTTACAATGCTGTGTAATATGTTTATACAAACTACAGCTCTAATCCTTGCTTATGTAGATGCTGCACTAAATTCCTTCTCTCAGTATTCAGTAGAGCAAGGTACGGAATTTACTGAATAGTGGAATGAAAGACTGAGAGTGAAGGTGCCATTTCATAACATGACTGACAACTCAGTTTAATTGTTCTTCTGGTCCATGATACAGAGAATTTTGTAACATTTTGTAAGATTTAGTTGAGAAACACCCAACATATAAGACAAGACAGTAAAATGTAATTTTAATTGTAGGAAAGATAAAAAAGCATTTGTGGAAGGATAACACGAGGCATGTATTTCTCCTAATTTTTCCACTAACTATACTCTGTAGTAGAGGCAGCTGAGATAAGATATGGACTTAAATTTTTGGTGGGCTACAACACAGCAGCCAGCAGGATGTATTACTATAACAGGCAGAAACAGTCACCCCAGAAACCTCTACATTTCTTTGGGTCTGATGCAATTTTACAGAGCTGCAAAACAACTCTGGTGAAATCGTGTTTATGCCTGGAGACTCAAATGGATCCGAGAGACAGCAGAGAGAAGATGGGGGAGGAGAGGAAGCACTGAGCTCTACTTTCCACAAAATAAGGCCTCTGGAAATAAGGTGGTGCCAAAATCTCTGCATTTCTGCTTAAAATGTCCTTTCTAGTTTAGGCAAGAAAGATCCTTGCCCCGACAAGCTTACTGGCTAATTGAAACCTTTGTTTGTCTGCATGACACAACAAAACAGAAAGTGGAAATACTATAACATTGTTTGTGTCAAAATATACACTTTGGTTGTACCAGCCAGGACAAAAGGGTGGATATTAATGCAGGATAAGGCGCCATGCGGCACATGGAAGCCAACCGAACGGCTCAGGGAGAGCAGCTCCACAGGACAAGCCTGGGTAATTAGGCAGGAAGGAAAGGATGCAGAAGGCTTAGAAAGTCAGGACTTATATGGAAAGAACAGCAAACTGAGTAGATTTAATTGACTGCCTTATGTGTTTGAAGTTGGAGTAGCAGGTGAAAGGAATAAGGAAGATGAAGCCACCTGAGAGGCTTTGAAGATATCATCTGGAACTTAGAGGCAGAAGGAAGGTGAACTATGAAGAAGTAGTAAATTCAAGTTAAGAAAAGCTAAGGATATCTATTTTGGAGGCAAGCATGGCAGTGGGAGATTAAGGTAAGGGGAAAAAAGGAACTTGAAGATGAGAAGTGTTTTACAGGAACAGAAGAAGGAACAGAAGCACTGGAAAAGGGAGGAAGAAATATGCCCTTTGAAGGTGAAGAACACAAGGTCTAGTAAATTATCTATGCAATAGAATAAGCAAAACAATGGCAGAGGATAGAGGGCTACCATTTCTCTTAGTGACCTACCCAGATCTATACGCAGTATCCAGTCTCAAGAACAGTATTTACAGATTTACTTGTAATGGAAGCACAGGTAAAAAAAGTCATATGGAAAGTTATAGAATTTTTCTAGTCAGCCCAACAGAAGCAAAATAGGGTGAAAGTTTCAGTGATGTGTATCTGAGTGTAGTCCAACACAAAAAAATAAAGCAATTTTTAAAGAAAAAGTGGGTTAACATTTGAGGGAGGAACAGTTCTCTGGCTCTCAAGACATTGTGTGCTTGTGTGCTTTGCACTGTATTCAGTGAATGAATGCATTCTTAAAATGTCTGCAGTTACAAACTTTATTTTCCACAGCACATGCCGTCATGCCTCTGGCACTCTGTTTATCACCTCCTTACTGTGGCTGCTCTGTCCCATCCACGACAAGTGCCCTTCGCCACCACCCTCTGAATTCCTCTCGGGTTCATTTTGTTCTTTGCTGCAGTTCTTTGCATTTTTCTACTTTCACGTTACATTTTTGCTGCTGCCGATGTTGAGAGGCACCAAAGCTATCTGCTAAGTCATTTCCTTCTCTCTATAGCTCCTGATTCCCACAGGCACTGCTGAATGCTTCCCTCCTTGTTTCGAGAAAGGCTTTCTTCTGTAGGTGATCTGGCACCCACAGCATTAGTTTGCTGTTTTCTTTATATTGCAGTTCACTCTCTATTTCCTTAAGTGAATCACACATACCAATGAATACTTAGGTTTTTCTGGCAGCAAATAAAAAAATATATAACTCCCACCTGCTGAGACCAAAGTTTTCTCTGAGAAGTGGTAAAATCATCTCAGTGGTTTTTAAATTTTGGAAGACTAGACCTGTTTGGGGTGGTGGCAAGGGAAGATGCAGAAAAAAGCTTTGTATGTTCTAATCCTGGGGAATGTCTTCTCTGCATGTTCCTTTTTTTTCCGTTTACCTTTGAGAAAACAAGCTTTCCATCAACAGAGCCTATTCCCTCCAATATTTATGAGGGATAGAGTGAGAAGTACCTGAGTTAGAGCATCTTTCTTCTACTATCCTTCTTCATCATTAAAGGCCCTATTATGCATTGGCCACTTCAGCATTCTAGCGGATTGGAGGGAATTATGCACATAGTCCAGTACCATGTACAAATTATTTAAAAGAGGCATCTCTTACCTGCTAGGACATCATGTAGTATCCAGCCTCTTTCACTGAGCACACTGTGACAGCCTGGTGGGCACATCCGCTGACTTAATGCAGCAAAACCATTGCTAAAATGCAGGGTGGTTTTGATGTGCTGTAATCAGTAATATAGCATTATATATAAAAAAACTAATTCTTTTTTTTGATAATACATTTGAATGTCCCAGTTCATAGCTGCATATGGTTGTTAACTTTTTAAAAAGTCTGTTTTGTTTTTATGTTTTATGCCTTTTTAAAAAACGATAGTCATGCCATGAAAAAATACAAAATGCTGACTTTGATACTCAGTTTATTTGCAGTTAATGGCATTGTGAAGTTTTCTGTTGTTTTAAGACCTATGAATTCTGCTGCTGCTTATTCTGGGGTCTTTTATTTCAGCATGCTTAAATAGCTGATGTAACAGAAACAGTAACGCAGATGAAATCTTTCCTTTTGATGGTACATATCAGGCACTGTTTATGAGACACAATTTTAAAACCTTCCAAATGCAGTCTTTGGAATTAAAAATACCTTTTACCTTTTTTTTTTTTTAGTTTTTTTTTAATTTTTTTATTTTTTTTTAAGGAAAGCCCCTTTCGAGGGGATATTGTAATTTCAATCATTGTTCTGGAAAATAAGGGATGAAATCCTGGCATCACTGAATCAAGTTATTCATTGATGTCAGGTAGGCTTGAATCTTCTCTCTAGTTTAAAGAACAATGTTATGTGGTTTCATGAACTCACTGCATTAAAAATCCACTACTGCATTTATGCTTAAATATTCTTACTTCTGAATTACAAGAACCTGAACAAAGGTAATTATTTTCTTCACATCCCATGGCAGCAGAATAACTGAGGTCATTTATTTTCACACAGGAAAGCTGAGCCCACTGATACTCAGGAAACCATTCTGAGAAAATCAATATCAGTACAGAGGCAGGTGAGTGTTCTCACAGGTTTCATGCATGTAGGAATGCTCATTCCCCTCTTCCTTTCTGGCAAGAAAATAATTTTAGAGTAAAGAGATCTCCTCGTTCTGCAGCCCTGGGCTTCTTCACAGAACAGTCATGGTATATTGGGAGATTTAAGGTCACCACTTTATTTCACACCTGTTTCTGGCTCCAGACACAAACCTTCCCCCCAGCCCTGTCCTGTGCTTGGAGACACAGTGGGTCCTCATCTCGTCCTGCAGGTCTGTCTATGCGACAGTTTTTCTTTCTGTCATCACCTCTGAAATACAACCAGCAAGCACCATTCAACACAAATCAAACACTCTGTGTCTGAATTGGAGCAGAAACCTTTATGAGAAGGGATATTGGAGTATTGTTCTTGGAGTTTTAAGCAATCTGCACCACTTTTCTGTGGTATAAATGGCCAAAAGGGAGTGCAAGTGCTTCTGTGAATTGGCTTTGTTTGAAAATGCTAAACGTATGTGCTGGGCATTTCTTGCTTCAAGGTTCCCTAAGGTGCCAAACCCAGGTATAACTCACATGGTCAAGCTGAACATGGTGCTGTCACCAGGCAGCTGCACAAGTCAAGATCCCATTTCTGACCTCTCAGTTTCTGTTTCATGCCAAAGGTAAGAACAAACAGACACAAAACCTCTTAAGATGGGGAGATCTGTCTTTAAATTTATTTTCTAATTTGCTGCTAAAACTTAAAGCACTTCATACATTTTGCTGCAAATGTAGCCTTCTGTGAATGAAGATACCAACACCCAGAAGCTGTTTCTTGTCTCAAAACCAATTATTCTAAAAACAAAGCCTTTATTGTGTTTGACTAAAGCTAAATAAACTTGAAATCCAGATTTCTTTTGAAAAGAATGGTCTGCTAATTGGTGTTGACTTTTAAATGTTTGAGCTTGTTTATTTCTCTCACTCCCTTGAATGATGTTTCTGAAATGTTCCCGTTCATTATTACAGTCTATTAAATCAGACTTATCAAAAAGGAAACATTTATTGATATCTTGAGAGACGTGAATGTCTAATTAAGGTTGTGTTGCTGTGCATATTTTACATTAAATGTTTCCTGCAATTTGACTTTAATCAGGTCTGAAGGGCCTTATAAGTGATTGAGCCAAACACTTATTATTTCGCTCCTTTCCCTGGACCAAGGGAGGAGGCTCTGTATCAGCTGGCAAAGTCACATAATTTACCATCAGGTGAGGAAATTCTGCCACACGCTTTTAATAATATCTATTATCTAACATCTACTATCTAATATCTATTTAATACATTTGTTCCCAGAAATGTTGGCAGCTAGTACTAAATGCACATTCTTAATGGAGCTGGAAAATCCAAAAGAAGCCTGGAGTATTTGTAGATTGCCATTTTGATGTATGATTAGAGAGCTACTTTGCATATTCCGTGGCTATTTCACCCCGTTTTACCTGGAACTATGATTATTAGAAGAAATGAAAAATATTTTTAGGTTTCTGAATTCCTGGTTTCCAATTTACGAGATTGGTTTTCTTTGTCTAGCACTGTTGTGCAAGGTCCCTCTTTGTGCATGTACTGTTATCCTCTGCTGTTTCCTTAACTACCTTTCTTGTTTCATGTGCAGCTACCAGTGTTAGAGGGAAATTCACTGCCAAGATGTAGCCATTAAAAGACCTGTCTCAGGCATGGGTTCTATTCTTCTTGAACTACCCCTCATCTCTGTTCTTAACTTCATCCTTCATTAAGTAGGGTTTTTTGGTGCTATCATTTAAATGATATGGTATGTAACCTGATCTTAAAAAATAATTAAAAATATTATCAGAGAATAGCTATCTTTGTTTTCTCTATGAAAATGCTGTCAATTTTGAGTGAAATGTCATATAATATGCCTATGTCCAGGTTTTTGGAAGAGCCATCATAATCCAAGAATAAGCTTATCTAACTAGCTATAACATAGCTGTCAAAAAGCTTTGTAATAGATTGTTATCTTAATTCTGCTGCCACAGGGATGCAGTAATGCAGAACTCTTTCACATAGTATATTTAAAAATATATATACATGTATCTACTGTATGTTAGTATACTGGCAGATTCACACTTACAGAAATAGATATATATTTGTGTGGGGAGACACAGATTTTCTTTTATCAGACTTTTCTAAATTTCAGCAATCTTTTTGTTGCTACTCTAATTAATATACTATGTAATAACTTCAAATTAAAGTTGTGATCTGCCTGTAATAGATGGTTTACACATAATAGGGAGAGATTACTTTTGCCAGTGATATCATGGCCCAAATAGATGTAGCAGATAAGGACAGGAAGAAAGGAAAAATAGTTATTCTCCACTAAAGCAGGACTTACTGATAGAACTATCCTATGGTCTGATCTAACTCCTGGGAATTGCACGTGCAGAGAAATTCAGCAGTGCCAGGGAGTGCATCCCACTGGCAGTGCTGTTCAGAAGAGCCTTGGGACAGTTTTCCCCCAAGGCTAACTAACACTTCCCCAAAGATTTGCCAGGCACTGTTTGATAAGCTGCCACACTGCGTTTGATGAAATATTAACTGCATGAACATGGCTAGCCCAGGGTGAGCAGCACTATGGTCACAGCTTCTGTTTGTTAAACTTTTTAGATGAGAGGCAGAAAAAAATCCATATCAAAAGCTGACATTAAATTCAAATTTCTTTTGTCTCATTTCAGTGTCTTTCTAGATCATTACCCTTATTCAGATGACATTATTCTTAAAAATCACTCTAAAGTGACTAAGGCAGTGTTTAAAGAACAAAACAAGCCCTTTTATCTTCCTCAGACAAATATCACAAAATGTTAATTGATTAGTTTCCAGCTTTGACATGGTGTTTTTTTTTTTGTTTTGACAAACGAAAAAAGCTAAAGATAGCTGATTCAATAATAAACTTCTAGAATGCTCCCAAATTAGGTCATGTAATTAATATTCAACTTATGAGCATTTATATTTGCAAACTTGGTAACAAATTCAGTCTGCACAGTTTAGGAACACTAAATGATCTTTTGGAAGAAATTATGCTTGAGGTTTCTGTCAACTTCATTTACTTAATTCCTGATATTCAATAGTTTATAAAAGAAAAATGCTCACACTTTGAGAAAGAAATCCTTGACAAAAAAAAATTAGCAATGGCTCTTGCTTAAAAAATGTCAGAAGTGGAAGGGAGGCAAATTATTATGTTCTGAAACGGAATATTTATTCTTGAAATAACAGTATAGGCTCCTTAGTTTACTTTGTTCTCCTTCAAATAAGTCTGCAATTTTTGCCTGTATCATCTTCTTCCTTTCAAATAATCCCTCTCTATCTATAAAGTGTGAAGATTCTGCTGGCAAAAGTAACAGGTAAGAAAGCAGCTGTCAGACAGAACCCTCTTCTTCTGCCCTTCCCCTTTTGCATGGAGAAATTCAAACAGAAGAAAGCAGGATAAAAACAATTCTGTGCTTGGAGAATAAAACTGTCCCAAATCCACTTTCCTCCTTCCTAGGTCAGCACTTGTTGATATTGGAAGCTGTTTGCCTGCAGAACAACCACGAGCCTCGTGATGATTTGTGAAGAAATCTGGAGTTGAGTTGTGTCAGAGGAAGGAATGATGCTCTGTTTCATTCTACCAGCATCTCACAGCCTTTCTGCTATGACACTTAAGCCCTACAGGAGTTCTGTGCCCAAGGCAGTAAATCTTTGTGTCTAGAGGTGGGCTCAGGTTCCCTCATCAATTAATTAATGAAGGTTTAGTGTCTGAAGGATATTTCTGGAAACTAGATTGGCTGGGGAGTCCTAATAGAACTGTGCTTATGAATTTGAACTATGAATTTGAACATTGCTTCTGTATATGAGTAGAAAAAAGCATGCATCACCCATAAATTGAGAAAATTTGCAGACCTGGTGTGTTGGGGTTTTTGGTAGACCTGTCATTTGAGAAACCTGTCTAAGGACTTATGTTAGACTTCTAAGGACTTTGGTAATTATGGCTTCAAGCACTTGTACCTTTCTGTCTGCTACAACCTCTAGGTCTATCTCTCAGCAGAATTTGAGGCATCTGTGAGTACAGAGAGAGAATTTTTGTGTTTTACACCTAATTCAGTTGTTTAGGCTCCAAATACTGTAATCCTGTATATCAAACTCACAGAAAAAAAAAAAAAGTTTTTCAGATTTCCTTTCAGTTCAGTGCCACCCGTGAGGATACACCTCCCATCTGTGAGATGACTCTGTCACACTAGCATGGAGACAGCTAGACTTCTCATAGCTTAGGCGGGTGGCAGACTCCATTTAGAATGCTGTGATTCAGCTGTAGGAAATTTCTTTTTGGGAAGGAAAAAAAAAGGGAAATTTATGCAGGATGCCATTTGGAAAGATCTCAGCCTCAAGAATAGGTGGACTCATGAAAGTACTTTCTTGAAAACACATGGCTGCACCCCAGTGCCTTCAGATATGTGACAATGCTTCAGAATCAGCCTCAGGAAAAAGCAACATCCCTCATTTTTGCTGTTCACCACAAAAGCTGAGTATTGAAAGAACTTACCTGCAACTTCCAGTGGCATGTGTTGTGGGGTTTTTAGTTTTTTTTTTAATCCTTACATCTCTTGTGGTTTCTGAATTTAAACAAATTCAGAAGAAAAGTAGTAAAAAATATAGAGAGTATACAAATAAAGGGGAGCTTCTATTGTTGGAAATCGTAACCTGTTTGGTAATCCTCATGGTGTTATAATTTGGGTCCTTATAATCAGTTCCATTACTTTTATTTTTTTCGCTGTTCTCCAAGAGTTAGGATTTTGCATTGGGACCCAAAGTCCAGATCTGTTGTAGGACTCTGATCAAGAAAGTGAAGAATGGCTGAAGCAAAACCTCTGAAGGCAGAAGATCACTAGGTAGGCCCACAGTCTTGCCTTCAAGAATGCACTGAAAGCATTGGTGTTGTATTTTCACAGGTGAATTTGTGTGTTTTCATCTTCTGGAAGCAGAGATTGTTCTAACAGGTTAGACATCTGTGGATGCAGGTTGGCTTCAGTGGAAGAAGCAAAGCACTCAGCATGGGTAACTAGTTGATGTCCTATATTCTATTTAAGGAATGTGAGCTAGCTAGTTCACAGGCCACAGGTCCCCTTGGTCTAGACTTTCTGGCTCCTGACACGAGCCCCTTTCCACATGAACCTCTGGGCCTAGAGAAGGCAGCTTGTCCTTACCATCAGCAAGCTGGCTGGAGGTGCAGCTGACAGACACACATGAGTGATGCCTAGCTCAGGCTTATGATCTTTGTCTGTTCTTAAATTTTCCTGTGCCACTTCCTTTTGGGAAAAGTAGAGATAATTGCTTTCCTCATCATTAACATGGCACTCCTGGGCACTACAACCTCTTTGTAGTTGGGAATTTTTTTTTTTTTTTTTTTTGTGTATGTGTGGGTACTTACTTGGTGTTATAAATGAAAGCCTTTTACAGGACTCTGACGTGCCTGCTCCCTGACTTAGGCCCATAGTTCATCCACCTTTCTTATCCCAAAGAAGGACCTTAGCTGGTGTGCTGTATTTTATTTCCTCTCTTTGGGAATGTTAGTAGCTTAAAGGGAATCCCCAAAAGTCCTTGCTCAAGCCAAGGACTCTCTGAACTTTGTTTTTTTCTTACAGTCCTCCGTATAAAGACTTTTTGCTATGCCTGCCTTTACCCCTTCTCCTTCTTCAAAGTATGTCATCAAGTATGATTCTTGATATACTTAATTCAAGTATGTCATCTCTCTGATGCTCTTTTCTTCCAACATTTACCAGCTTGATGCATTTTTTCCACTCGCCTATTAGTCCACCACGTGCTGTACACGTATATGTAGAAGGAAGTCCTGCTTCCCTTTCCTGCAAATCCACCCCCAGAGAAAAAGAGGCTCACCATTGTCCCGGTGTGCAGGTATGTTTGGCCAAGGTAACACATAAGTGCTTCAATTTGCCCAGGATGGACAAGTCCAGGTAAATTTGAAATCCCATCAGCTGACAGACAAAACTGAGATTTTTTTTTTTTTTTTTAAATTTAAGGAGTTTAAATACTTCAGCAATATCCAATATTGTATCTGTGGTCACAATTGGCTATGTAGACTTATAGGAAGAAAAAGGCAAGAAGGATAAAAATTAGGCTAAAGGATAACAGATTGAACAGAAGTGATGCAATTTCAATTGTTAAATACTCATTTTTTATTAGGTCATATACAGTTTTGGGATCTGCTAAACAAAGTTGTTTCACTTAACCCTTGAGTAACATGCAAAGTCACTGAAAATAGCAAAATGAGTGTTGTAAGATCAAAACTAGTAAGTTTAGAATAAATGAAATATATATAGCTTTATTGGATTTACTTGCATGGGAAACTGAATACCTAGAACACAAAGTACCATAAAAAGATAAAACATATTTATTAGGACAATGTTTTATGAACTTCAGATATGCATATTGTTAATACGAAAAACTGAGTCTAGACAGAGAACTACTATTCCACTTGAAGAGCTACTATTTTGCAATTGCTTCAGAAGATTTTTTAATGATAGCACAAAAGGTGCATCTTAAAATCTCTTGTTCTGCTTCCTGAATGCAGAAGAATTTACTGTCCCCCTTGTGTGAGCTGCAGCCCTGTCTGGCACAGCTATGTGTGCACCAAGGAATAAAAAGGGGTGGAAGGAAGGCAGAGATAATTATAAGTTGAAGAGGCAACTCTTTTTGACAATGTAGTACTTAAAGAATTTTTTTTCCCACATTTCAGTAGTATGCTGATTGATATGATAATGCCATTTACTTTTCCATCTATGGAAAAAAGTGTTGCTTAAGTTAGTTTTGAACTAGCCATTCTGAAAATAAATTAATATTCTAGTATATCTGGCTATAATCTCAGTATATTCTATTTAATAAAAAAAAAAGTTCTGTCTCATAAAAAAAAGACTCCTGAGTAAGTGTACTGAACTCAGCAAAATCGTGGCAGAACCAGTGTCATTTAATTATCTGACTTGAAAGTCTAATTAAAGTATATTTAACAGTACCTTGTATCATACTAAAAAATACCATGTTTATTACTACTGGTGTTAAAGGAACCTTGTACAGGACTGAAGCTTGGTCTTTTATTACTGAAAACACAAATCCAGTTAAGACTTCAGACAAGCTCTCATTAACATGTTTTATTTCAATTTTATTCAGAGCTGAAACAAGAGCTTCATTTACAGCTGAGGAAAGCAAAGATGAAACTTTGTTCTTTCTTTTGTGCTCAGCCATACAATTTATTTTTCTCCTGGCAATGGATTTTAAATCTCTTTCCTTTTTATTTTTTTCTTTTAAAAAACGGGAACTGTTTTAGTAAGCACTGACATTAGAGCTGACAATGCATTGTGTGGTTTTTTTCCTTTTGCCTGGTTTCTGTGTCTGTGTGTGCAGGCATGCATTCATTAACGTAATTCCTCAACATTCAACAAGAGTGCATCATAAACCAGAGGAAAAAAGCCTCATAAATATTTAGATCCTCCACCTACCTTCCAAAACTAAAGTGAAAAAGAGTATTTAGTGTGGACTTGGTTTGAGTTAATCTGCATATGAACTGAAAGGGGGTACAAAAGGATGAAAAGGTGGTGGAAACGAGCATACAAACCCCATAGTCTCCAGGGGGCCATTCATCTTGTTCTTGTCAATACAATCTCAGTCTCGCTGCTTGGCTGTGCTCTGCGCATGACCCAGACTGCCTTTGCAAAGGATGTGTGAGCTTCAGCCTGGCTTGCTTCTATCGGGTAATTTTGCTGGAGGAGAAGAAAAATACTTCACGTTTAGGAAGCTGGAGAAATTTCTCTACCTGCTTGTGGTGCACACACTGACATGCAAACTTAAATCATTTACATAAAAGGGCAAGTAGGTTATATGAAAAGCAATTTTAGGTAATTTAACGATTAATGAGAGGTAATGACATCATGATGCAGCTTAAAGCATTCTAGAAACCCATACAACTTGGACCAAGGGCTGTAATATTTACATATAAAACTCCACAATTTCTAACACCATCAAAAATTACAGATGAAAAACCAGACCACCAATAAAATTACTGAACTCTCACAATTGAACAGTCACAGAATAGTTTAGGATTCTGTATAGTGTTTTTATATATTTTAATTTCTAAAAATGAGGGAATGTGTTATTTTGTGAATTATTTTTTATGAACTGAGATAAATTAATTTTGAGTGGTTACATTATAATACCTACATATAAGGACTTTGGATCCACCACTGTGGTTTTTAGGTATTCTTTTCAGCCAAAAGGACATAAAGACCACTAAAGTCTATTATCAGACAGAATTAATGATTTCACAAAAAATAAAATTCTTGATCATTAACAGCCAAAACATCATTTTTTAGGGTTTTTTTTGGGAGGACAAATTTATAATGAAATAGATGTAACTTACTGAATTAACCAAACTCCACACCAGTCAGATGAATTGAATTACAGCAAAGTTATATAAGTACTACATGCAAAATGATCATTTTAGTCACATATGGACTTGTGAGAACAGAAAAGTCCAAGCACACTTTTTTTCACTTGTTTTCAAATTAATCACTATTCCAGCCTCCTCTTTAAAGGAACTCAGCCTAAGTGGGGTTGTTGGTTGGTTTTTGGTTTTTGTTACCAGACCTCAAAACCCTGTCAGTGACCACACCAATGACATCAGGTACAAACAGGAGCATGCAAGCTTCTCTGCCTCCCCTGCTCATCCCCTGGTGCCACTCTGACATGCAGGACTCTGCCTACATAGACAAACTCCTAATGAAGCACCAGGATGTATCTGTAGCCAGAGGGATAATTGATTTTGCTATGAACCTGTAAGACAGGTGCATACAAGCTTCAAAATGGGACAAAAGATCAATTATGCCTCTAGTAATGAAAATCAGATGGATAGCTATAAATAAACTACCTGGAAGGAAAACCAAGGTAGGGATGTATATTTTAATTGACTTGCTAAAGGGAAGACCACCTTCTGGCCTGAAAATTGGCCAGCTAATTGGCTAGGTCATGACTTCTTAAAACCAAGTAGAAAAATTCTACAGATGGGGAAATGCTTGAGGTCAAGCACTGCCTTCCTTCCACCTCTAGCAGAGAAATGGATGTTTTTCAAACATGCTGTCAGACCAGGTATTTATTTGTTAATACACAGACAAACAGTATTGTTATGAAAATTGAACAGCAGAGTATATTCTCTGGGAAACTGATTTTTGCATTTCTCTGTTCTACTGACAAGGTAACAGTTTTTTAGTCCTATCAGGATTTGAGAAGTGTAGGGTATGCACATGCTAAAACCAGAGACAGCTGTCGTACTTGTTCTGTCAAAAAAAAAAACCCTGCAACCAAAGAAGTGTAATCACCTTTCTTTAACAATTTGATGAGTTACTTGAATACCTAAAAGGTGAAGAACTGTCCATCAAGCTTTCATATATT
>WEZZ01008619.1:72484-86322 GCA_013400585.1 Chloropsis cyanopogon | reverse complement strand
CCTTGAACAGACCTGCATGGTTACAAGAATCTAATTTCACATGTAGTGATTTCTCTGGGTTGTAAAATAATGAAGCATTCTTTCTATTCCTGTCTACTCCTTATTTACTCAAGATTATACAGTAAATCAGTCTAACCCTAATCTGGAAGATGGGTATGATAATTTAATTATCCTCAAAAAACCTCTCCTGTAGGACAAAAGATTTTAATATGTTGGAATAGAAGCTCCTCACTGTGAACAGCAAACATTCATAGGGAATATGAAGTCATTTTGTCAACTACCTGGGACCCCAATTACCCTGCCTGCAGGCTGCACTAAAAATCCTGGGGCTTTAGCTCCTCTCCTCCTGAGATGTTCTCTATTAGTGCAAGCATTAGCTTATAGTTCTGTAGGTGTGCAGTCAACAGCAGGCAATTACACTCCCCACTTTAAAGAAGCTTTATCATGCACTGTGATTACTTTGGGGAGAATACTGTCTTTGCTATTAAGTGCAAATCTAATGGATAATACCACTGCACAAGTTCGAGCAATGTGCAAGAGCTTTTATTTTTCCATCAAGCAAAATGATGGAAAAATGTTTGGGGAAAAAATTGCAGAATGGTCATTCATAAAGCCACTGCTGCACTCAGTCAGATACTTAAGAGTTAGGAAAATTCAGCAGGAATGTAGACCGATGTTCTCAGCTGTGCCTAGATAATAATTTACAAGGACCTTAAAAGTTTCTTAGGAAATTCCTAGCTCTACAAAAGGTTTGTTCTTTCCATGTTGCTGCTGCAGACTTGTCAACATTTTTCCCCCAGTTTAATCTGCATTTATATTCATTAAGGGTTGAATCCCATACTAAATGGGACTGTTTCCGGTCGAGATTAATTCTTCATTCTCAAAGAAGAGGACAGATGAAAGAATGCAGTGCTCCTAAGATGGCTGTTGTCTTTGTAGTTAGTATCACCGCAAAGAACTTTATTGACTCAGGTTTCACAGGTCTTTGCTTAACACAGCAAAAAAAAAGCAAACATCAACTGGATGTAAAGTCAGTGGCAAACATTATCTTTCATATCTGAGAGATAATGTAATTAAAATTAAAAGATGTGGTTGTCATTTTGCTAGGATGCAAACCTGACATTAAAATGCTATGTGGCCAACACACCATTTGGTGTTTGATAAGCACCACCAAATCTGAGGGAACAGACTTTCAAGAAGAAGAAGGGTTTGCAGCATGGAAGTAGTTTCACACAAGAAACTCACCAAGTTGCTGGTGTGGAGCCACACCATGGCAGTGCTACCAGTATTTTACTTTCCATGGTGAGGCATTATACATGCACACTGTACTTCAAATATAGCTGTCATTTAGTAGATTGATTACATTAGTGCAAGGCTTCTCAAGTTTTATGATGCCATGGCTTTCTCAACAGCAGGGAACAGTCACTCTTACAGATCTACTACATTTTTGCCAGAAAATAAAAGGCTAATGACTTGAAATATGAATGCCACAGTAAGGCCCATGATTAATAGCCACTGAGTAATAAAATCATTGCTGACAAAATATGTCAAATGACAAGTTTAAATCTTTTCCAATGAAAAGTTTAAATATCCCCTTGGGAAAGGAGTCCTCTGTCTTTTTTCCAGTGCTGCAGAGGCATTTTTTATTCAATTGCTTCTTGGGCAAGTGTTGTGAAGCAGTTTCCAGCACATGGACCAGAACCAAGACTTCCCATTCTCAAATACATTTTTCTGTTAAAAGGAAGGGTGTGTACCTCTCCACTTTGTCTGTGTCCTCAGGAGCCCTGCATGCCTTGCTGAACAGTGGTCCAACAGATTTCAGTGGCCTCATGCTGGACCTTTGCTCAATGACTGTTTCAGAAAGGAGGTACCACAGATTAGGCTAAGCAGGATCCAAAACCTGCCTGCTCCATTTTGATGTAGCCATTATGTTGCTGTGGTGACACAGCCCCTACTTCCTACCTTCCTCAGATGTGTCTGGTTCTCGCTCTCCTACAGGTACCAAGCACCACCTCTTATGCCCAACAGCTTTCAAATGAGGGGCTAAGGCAGACAAGGAGAACTGCTTTAATTCATCAAAGCTGTAAAAAAAGGGATTGTACACCCATGTTGTGGAAATGAGATCTATTCCCCAGTTCCTCATTAAGAGGGAAAATTAATTGGGAAACTGATGTTTTGTAGCATAAGACTAAATGCCACAAAATGGTTGGTTACTGCAGCTAGAGAAAACTAGATTGGGAGTATCATGGGAAAATACTGAACAAGAAGCATTTTCTAAAGCGTGCTCATTTCTTCATCCCCTGAACTATGTGGTAGTTGTTTGTAGTAGTCAGTCCTAAGTCTAGTCTTCACAAGATACACAGTACAACACCCCAGTAAATAGCACCAACCCTCTGGAAATACCAAATTACATTAAGGAAACCTGAAGAGAGATGTTGCTTCAGCCAAGACGAATGTGAGCCAGGTTACAGGCTCCAGCTTTTGGAGTGGCTGCCCCCACCAGAAGAGTCCTGACACTGTCCATCACATAGTCAGCCAGAACACAGCCCCCTAAGCCAAGGAAAAGATCTGACCTCACATCCAGAGACCAGAGGGTACCACCGCCACATCCTGGCCCCTACCCTCACTCTCTTCACATTATCATCCTTGACCTAAAACCATCCCAGCTGTAGGCCCAGCTAGGCTATAAAGCGAAAATAGCAACCACCTTTTCTTCTAGAACTTTTGATCATTCAACTTACTCACATCTCTTGCCTCCAGGGCATGATAAAAGAGGGTACAACAAGCGCTAAGTGCCTGCCCCTCATCTTCCCTGTCAATGTCTCTTCCCAGAAAAGCCCCACAAGGCTGCACCCACAGTCCAGTCAGTCCCAGTGCAAGCTGCCCACACAAGCATTACTGCTGGCTCCTCCTTGCTTTTTCAGGACACCTCTGCAATGACTGTCACTTTTATTACTGGCCCAAAGCCCACAGCTGCTTCACTTTCCATCATGGGGATTGCTGAGTCCTTACTTCCCTAAACTGCTGCCCTTCCACCTGCATTTTCCATCACCTGGAGGCTGCAAGGCCAGAGAGCAAATATCTCACATATGCTGATGAAGCCTTCATCAATGTTATCTAAAGCCACAGAGGAAAAGAGCAGCCCTATCAAATACCAGCAGTGGCACCGCAGGCCCCTTGCCCATTCACATCACAAGTGCCATTCTTCTAGGCAGACCTTTGTTTCCCAGGACTTCCCCACACAACCTTCAAAAAGCAAGTAAACCAAAAAACCTTTAAAAATATGCCAGCTAGGATATAAACTCCTGCTGACTCCTTAAGAACTGCAACCTAAAGCTGCAAGGTTTTCCAGCACTGCCAGGCTGCTTGTGGGCCCATACGCAGGCTCACATTGATACAGGCTGATGTACAAACTGAATTAGACACACGGCCCTTAATACAGCAAGGGGTAACAGAGCAGTGGTGCTGCTGTAGTATGTATTGAAAATCAGGCATTTTTGCCTGGGTATTTTACACAGTATTTTGATTTGTTATGCACACTAAGGCAGAGATGCCCAGACCACATCAAATTTTCTCTCTCATAAGAGCTTAAGGACTGAACTCTGCTTCCCTAAATGTAAAGGGAGAGTTTGAGGAAACACAAGCCTTTGATGTGTGTGGGAGATGTAATGCATTTAGGCAGAATATTTTAATTATGTGAATTACAACAGGACAGCCTGCTCTTTTTCCTTTTAGCATGCTGAGTCATTTCCACTTGGACTCTGCAAGCATGGACCCTTGCACTGAGTGTTTAAGTATTTGGAATAAACAATTAATGTTGTGCTCCAGCTTTTGCAAGCCTTGTGCAGAATAAAGAAATCACTCCTTCCCTCCTTCCTTGTGCTTCTAAGTGCCTCTTTTGGAAGAGACTGGAGCTAGTTGGGCACCCCAGTTTGAGATACACAATGCCAAGGGCCAGTTTGCTGAAACTACCTCACCCAGTTCCCAGGGATTGATTTCTGAGTCTTCTCTGAGGCTTTCAGTTGCCATCCAGTCTCATTTGTGTACAAAATATGGAGAGATGAGTCAGAGTAATTTCTCGCCCTTTATGAAGAAAACCTGATACCTTGTGCATAACTGTGGTATTTCTACACACAGTTTACATACTAGCCACCAACCTAGTTTTATTTTTCTTTTGAATCTTTTGATTTTTTTTTATACAGTAATTGTTCTGCTGGACTCTGTAGCTAAATGAGGTGTTTATTCAGCATCTGTGCCTTCTAAATATTTACTAATGAGGATATTTTTAAAAACTTTTTCCCTCAGCTTGTTGACTAGGCAGCATAACTTTTTCCATTTCTTTGATCCTGAAGCCCCCTTTATTTTAATTATCCTCCCTTTGGCAGCCAAAGTAAAATGTGGCAATATATACTGAGCCCTTCCTCACCCCTCCAGTTAACAGAAATACCAGTTGTAGATCAAAGAACCCATCAGAACAAACTGCTTCCTATGCAATAAGCCCTCTGTCTCTGGAATAAGCAAGTTTATCTTCATTGTGCATTCCGATAAGATGTTATTATAGCAGTGACTTTAATTACATTTCTCATTATTACATTAGTGTGCAGTAACATAGAGTTTCACTGAATCTAAATGTGTTAGATTGTAAAATATGGTGCCTTTAAGTCTTGTGATGGAAGACACAAAACAACAAAAAAAGGGTCTGTTTTACAGTTGGACAGATGTTTCTGTGAAAGGAATTATGAAATTTTTCTGGAATATGGTCTTAAGCATGGAAAAAGATGAAGAGACATGATGAAATGGCAACAGTATATGCATCATGGACTGTACATCATCTCTGTAATTCAAATGTGGTAAAACTAGAAAATGAGTAGCTGCTTTATGATTTAAGGAATAAATACTTCTCTGTCTGAAGTTCATACAGTGATATACATACAGGTATGCTTTAGTGGCAAATCTTTAAATGTTGATTTGCTTTCCTCTATAAGAAATAGCTTCTTTTCCCCTTATATCTCTTTTGGTTTGTTTGGGTTTGTTTGTTTTTTTTTTTTTTTTATGGTAAGACTAGAAAATGTAAGACTAATGAACTAACTCAAAGTATTTAATCCTAGGCATTGAGTGGGTTAAAAATATTTGTAGGTATAAAAACATTCTTCAGGATTTGTACATTTCAGATGTCTAATAGTCACTGAACAGATGCTGAATAAAACAGATCTTTGTGTATCTCAGCTTCTCTGATAACTTGATTAAATATGAGGCCTGGTATTTGGTGCCAGGTGTTTCCCAGGGGAGTGAATTTATCACATGCTTGGTCTTGCAATCCTTATTTAATAACTACTTGATCTATAACTTAATGGAAATGATGGTGGTAGTTCCTATGAACTGCAGTCAACTTTAAATCAGGGCATAAATTACCAAATGCATCTTCCTTTGAAAGGCACAGACCTCCAAACAGACTGTTCCTACTTGTCTTATGGAGTGGCAATAACTTCATGATCTCCAAGACAACAACATATTTGCAAGGAGTGGATTGGAGTGCAGGGGTCTCCTTCTTGGAACTCCTAAGCAAAATATTCAGTCAGTACCCAACTTGTTTTAAAGCAAACACAGGGTAAAATGATGCACTGCTTGACCCCTATTGCTTGAAGCAACTATAAGTTTCTGAGGTTCTTTTTCCTTCTGCCAGATAATAAAAATACAGATAAATCTGATCCATATAAATCAAGTTTTTAATTAAAATATTTTGAGTTTTCTAATACAGATGGCATTTTCCCTTCCACTCACTGCATCCTGCTTTAGTGCCAACACTGAACAAATAAGATATGTTTATCAGTACAATGTTCTTGTCTGTCAGATATCACTGAGGATTTTTTCATTTTTATATTCTGAGTTTTAAATAGTCTAGTTTATAAAGATTTCTCCCCTGGCACATATACTGTCTTTCTTTAAACCGTAGGAGTGTTTTAAAATGAAATATTATTAAGGAGATGTTTGCCATCACCATTAATTTTTAACATCTTTACATGTTTTCATCTGGAGAGGGAAGGCCGAGGACATCATTTAGTGATAAAAGTTTCAAATGACCTTCCAAGATGGGCTTTCTCCAAAAGTGAAACACATCTTTGCAGTCTCTGTTTTGAGAAATTTGATAATGAGCTTTTAAGTCCATAAAANGAAAAATTTGATAATGAGCTTTTAAGTCCATAAAAAAAAAAAAAAAAGGGTATGGGAGGGGGGAATTACTGGCCAGTTGTTGTGACCATTCTTTTCCCTTCCTAGAGCAAGACTATGAAGAAACCATATAAGCATGTGAAAACCCAAGTAACCATACCTTCTAAGCAAACAGAACACACAAGGGCACCTTAGGGATAACTGCTGCACTATGACAGATAAAGACAAAACAAAGTTTCCAATAAGATTGGAAAAGACCACCAAATTCAACCTCCAACTGAAGAGCACCATGCCCACTAGATCAATGTGCCACATTTTCTTGGGTTTTGAACACTTCCAGGGATGGTGACTCCACCGTTGCCTGGGAAGCCTGTTCCACTCTGTCACTGGTTTTGCCTGGGAGAAGAGGCCAACCCCCACCTTGCTACAACTTCCTTTCAGGTACATGTAGAGAGCAATGGAACTGTTCACACTGAGTTTCAAACAGAAGGAGGTGCATCAGAATTGAAATTAACACATCAAGATGACCCCACTCAATATTTCCAAAATCATCTTCATACCTCTTCTTCATTGACAACGTGGCCAAGAGAAAAACAATCTCTCTATGGACTCACTTTAAATCTGCTTCCAGAAAGGGTCAGGAATGATATCCTGTCAGGTCAATAGTTTATTCTGAAAAGGTTTGTTCACTAAGGATGGCTTCCCTGGCCTCAAATTTAGCATCTAACATGGAAGGAATATGTGTTGGACTAAGTCTTGACTGGTAGAGAAGCCTGTCACTAAAATACAGAGATTGCTTTACAGAGATTGCTTAATTGCAAGGTATCATGACTTAATTGCATTTGTGATGTGTGATCAGGAGATAGTTCAGACAGCTCTACATGTTCTTGGAAATAAATTTTAAAAAAATAAAAATTAAAAAAAAAAAACAACCACAAACCAAAACCAGAAATTCAGTCTTAAAAGCTGAAAGCAGTTTGAACCTAAATCAGCTGAAAATAAAGAAAATAAATAGAAAGGGAATAATAATTAGGAGCTGCTTAAAACATTCCAGGAGATGCTTTCAAAACCACACTCCAACTCAGAACGGAGGCTATTCTGGTTAACAGAGAACAGACAGACCCCAAATGAGTATGAATGCAAATATGTTCTATAAAACACACAAGGCATAAAAGAAACAGAAATTTTAGAAAAAAAAAATTATTATGGAAAAAAGGAGGATAAATCCTTGGATAGCAGAAGTAACAGTAAGAAAGGGGTCAAGTATTCCAGAAGTTAAAGTAATTCAAACAATTATTTGTTCAGTACTAGGTAGAAATGATAGAACTGGGAATAATAATACAAGTATTTTAAAAACTATCTGGGAAAAAAAGAGTTAAATTACTTATACTGCAAGGTAATAACATATTTTCTGTTTTAACAATAACTGAAGATGATGTTAAAAAGCAAACCTGACTTAAGACATTTTGAAATCATCAGGTCAATAGCTTCCTGTGAAAAGTTCTGCTTACCAGTCTTAAAAGTTCAGCACCTAACACCTTGTTCTCAAGGATTTTAAATGTGAGCACTAATGAGCTCCATGACCAACACATGCTACTTCAACAGATTTGGAAAGGTTAGGAACATTAAAGCAGAAGACAGCTAATATTCTGTTAGCCTTTTGAGATATATGGAATATGTGGGGTGATTAGAGGTCTTTCAGAGTTAAAACAGTTCCAGGGAAAACAATGAAACAGTTAAAACAGGTCATGGTCACTAAAGGATTAAGGGAGGACAACAGGAGGACAACATATGTACCACCACTAAATAAATATATCTGATTAAATTAAAACTGAATTAAAAGATTAGCTGGTAAAGGAAATGAGTTTGGTATTACAGACTTTTCAGAGGTATTCGGCTTCACGCTACCTGACATTTTAATTAAGAAATTAATGTAAGCTTTATTGAATTTGTATTATTTTAAATTGATTAAAAACTGACTAGTTCCTAGGTCTGAAAACGTCACCATAAATGGAGAAAATTTTATCAGCTTGATGGATTTTTAAAGAGGCCTCAAAGAGATAATTTCTTGACCTAACAGGATTTAACTAGGTTTTTAATAATGACGCAGAACAATTTATGAAGTTGTTACCGAGAACTTTGCCAATGACACAAATTATGGCATTGTTGAAAAAGAAACAGAAAAAAATTGAAAGAATATGTAATTAAACTGTCAGTAGGGCAGGTGAGGACCTCAAAGTCATTCTATCCCTCCCCATTTCCATGAAGGAACCAGCTGTTCCGACAGATTAGGTTCTGACAGAACCTAATCTGTTCTTCAGAGGTAGAATTTCTCCCTCTGCAGTGGGGAAGTTATTCCAGTACTTGCTTGTAAGCCTGGATCAAGAATACAGCATGTTTCTGCACACTCTGTTCCTGTCTGTAAGGTGACATGCTGAAGTGAAGAATGTTTGCAAGTCAAGGTATGGGGAGTCTAACCTAGAACCTAAATAAATATTGGGCTTCATCTCAGGAAGAGCCATGACTATTGAATACTGGTGCGATCTCCATAGGTTGAAATAGAGACATGCAAGGTCAACTGTTTTCTGTGCATGTCCCCTGATGTCTAGTAGAGCTGGAGAAGCCTGGGTTCTTGATGTCCACCATTCAAAAAATGTTGAAATTTTGGAAAGGAGTCAAAGGGGAACCTAGCAACTCTTAAGATGATTTAATCACCTGATATTTACGGGCCGTTGCCAAGTGTATGAAGGAAAAGGTAGCATAAGGATGGGCTGTAAAGGAACAGACATGCAGAAATAATGAACTTTTAGTCCTATGTATAAAGGATCAAACTGCTAGTAGCTGAGGCTAGAAAAATTCAGAGCAGAGAAAGCCATTTTTCTTTACAGCCCGTGCTTATGCTACCTTTTCAGCCAAGGATAAGCCTGACCACGAAACAGCTTAGCAAGACTTGTAATGGATTTTCCATCACTAATGACTTCAAAATCTCTTTCTCCAGAAGATTTGCTCTAGCTCAACCATAGCTGTTGGCTCTGATGCCAAAGTTCAGGGAAATCCTGGGACCTCTGTAAATGAGTGAAGCCAATGAATCCTTGCATATTGTTTCTTTTCCATACTCTTTCTTTTCATCCAAGCAAGTCCTCAGCAACAAGAAAACTACTCAGGTTGGTATGACAAAGAATGGACTCACATAAAATGGCTGAGAGTTCATCCAATTCTTCTCAACATTAGGTGTGAAGTTCAGAAGGTGAAGACAGAGGATTACAGTGGTTATTGAATCAACGCCAGCTGAGCCAGTGGCACATAAATATTTCATACAGGTCAAGCAAACATCAGGGAGGTGATTTATCACAGGTTTCAGCCAGTGATGGCTAAAAAGGGTGGAAACAGAATCCTTCCAGAGTTTGCCTTCTGAGGTTTACTAAGTCATCAATGTTACTATGCTAAAGAAACAAGAAGTGCAAGTAGGTTGTCTCTGTCCTCTTCCTCCACATGGTCTCATAGCTTTGAGGAGAAAGTAACAGACACTGTCAACTGGAAGATCTTCTTCTTCCAACTAATCTCACCTAGTCTGGCGTCGATCCACATCTCTTGGAATAAAAAGACATCCCAACAATCATATTGTTTTGAGCATCTCAAGTCTTATTCTCTGCAGCAGGGCACAAACTCAGCACGAATAACGAGACAGGTAGCTGGATCTCAGTGCACTAAAAGCTTTGGAGAATGAAAGCCAAGTCATTGTACGTGGATCAAATAAAAGGAAAAAAATCAAGGGACCCTGCAGAGCTTTGGTATAATAAGATAAAGACAAATTTCCCTGGAAATCCTTAGAATTTACAGGGTTTTAGCTCAGAGCAGAAGTTGCCCCCAAAATCTCTAATCCCAGATATGATTTCATTCTTTTAGCCAGTACTTACATACACACACTAACAAAAATCTTGTTATGATACTGGATAGGAAATTATCCTTTCCACTTATGAAAACTGTAGTAACCTGGCCAGTCCAAATATTTTGCAGAGTCTTTTTCATCTGGTAATTGAAAGGTACCAAGAAAGTTCATTTGTCCATACCACAGTACGCTCATTCGCTTCTTGACACCTCTTTCAACCCTGGATGAAAAGTGCCATGAAGCTAAATGAAAAATTTCAGATCTTACTGGTCATCTGACCCAAAAGTGACAGAATCCCCATCCTGGTGACAGTACCTGAAGCCACTCAGCCTGCTCACCTCTGTGTCTCCCAGTATTTCCGAACTATTGTTTTTCAGTTTTCTCAGGTGGTACTTGTTACTCCATCCGCTCTACTGCTGATTCCCATTTTTCCTTCTCTCCCTTCAGGCATGCACCTCCAAACCTGCCTGCTGACCTCCTTCTTCTGCCTCTCTGGATTTATAGCTTCACTGGCAGAGTCTGAAGCAAAGAGCAGTGAGATGAGCAATCGTAATGCCTTTTCTGTTGGCATTCTGTTCTGGACAGAACAGACCACCCGGCTGCCCAGCACAGTCTCTGCAATGCTGCACTCACCAACATGTTGCACAAGGTTGCAGCTGCTTTTTCCACCTGTTTTTCTTCTGAGAATTAGCATATTAAACCATAAACGTGCAGGAAATTGATGTGAGTAGCACAAAACATGTTTCTAAAAGCAAATGTTTCATCCTGCTTGTGCTGGAAAAGATGTGTGAAGGAAGACTCCCGGATGGTTTAAGTGCTTATTTTTAAACCTGATAGAGATGTGTCCAAACTGTTGGGACCTTAGCTAGGATACTGAGATACCCAAACTGCCTGTGAATAAGAAGCAGGGTAAGCTTCAAGCTTCCAGACAGCACAAGAAATATCAAACAGTTAAACCCGAGAGTTAGGAGTTGGGGCTGGTCCAGCCCTGTCCTGGGAAGGGGAGTAAAAGGTGTGGAGCTACGCATCCTGGCAGGGTTTGGGCTTGTAGTTCAGGCACCCAGGGAGAGAATGAGATGGTGACTGCTGCTGCTTGAATAATCAGCTTCTTCTTGGCAATGCTGCCCTGCATGTCTGACTCCACCCTGCAATACAGGAACAGCCCTCACTTTCCAGGGCTCTGGCACAGGCAAAGCGGGCAACAGAACCACAACTATGTTGCTGTTCCCAAAAATCTGCTGCCGGAGGCAAGTGCCTGCTGTGTCTTTGCCTGGAGGAAGCCCTTCAGGAAAATGTAACTCATGCAGTAAATCCAAGGTAAAAAAAAAAAGACTCTTCTAGCTCCTGCAGCTAGAAGAGTCCTAGCCACACTTGGAGCTGTTTGAGGGATCTCCATCTCAGGGCACACCACACTGCTGCTGTAACAGCTGTTCCTTGTTTGGTGGTGGACAGTGCCAGTACTTCCCTGGAGCACTGGAGCAGCACCTACAGAGTCAGTATATTTACAGCTCTCAAGAACTTGCTGTTCTGTCCAAATGGAAAATTCATGTTATTCTATGTTTTACACAGTATCAGTGTGTAAAGACATTAGTACCCTTCCGTCCATTTTACAGCTACATCCAGTCTTTACTATTTTCTATGTAACCTTATACTCAGGGGTTTTTTTACAGAGTTTTCCAGTTTAAAAAGACAAAATACAGACCAAAATAAGAAGACTACTCCGATAAGGTTTTGTTTTAGGAGTAAAGAAGGTTGGTCCATGTTTTACAGGAGGGGATTTGAGAAAGGAAGTTACATTGTGTGCAGGCTAAGGGAGGGTTTTTACAAAGGGCAGGATGGGAAATGAGGCACTGGAGGGAGATAATGGCAAATGAGACATGGAATTAGCAGAGCCCAGGCAGTGCACAGGGGTGACAGGTGAGTTGCCCTGGCAGGGGGAGCAGAGCCTCACAAAGAGGACACCGGCTTTGAAAGCCATACAGGAGAAGATTTGGGCTCAGGGATTTGGGCTCTGAAAGTGTATGTAGAGAAAGTGAAAAGGACAGGCAGGATATATAAGCACTGCTCCTGAGGAGATCCATCATTCCAAAGGTTTAACAGATCATAGGTAACACCAGCATATATTCAGCTTTTGTAATAAAACATGTATGTGTGCATGCCACATGATCTGAAATACAACTGCATGCAAAAAAATCGTTGCTTGCTATATAATCTATAATGTATCAAACTCTAGCTATATATATACACATATATATATACACCCATGTGACCTCTGTTAGCTAGACGTTTTTCAATATGGCACAATTAAAACTGCCACCACACAAATAGGAATGCAATTAAGTAATTTCACAAATAATTTATGCCTATTTGACTGGAAGCTTCAATCAAAGTAAAGTTTTAGGAACCGACTGCTCGATTTAGGCAGCAGCTCTGCTGGTTGGGATCACTCCAGTAGCAGTATTGGTATTTTAATCTACCCTGCCAATGAAGACTGGAGATAGCACAGCAGGCTGTGCACCAAAGTGGCAGGAGTAAAGACCCACCTTGTCCTGTCACCCCTTTTTTTGGTAGCAAAAACTGTGAACAGAGGCATGAGAAACCAGAGGTTTCAACACCTGAAAGAGATGCAGTGAAATTCAGCAGAATTTGGTTGTGCCTCAGTAAGTTACACACCACACCTCTGCCAACCCACCCCCCTACCCCCCACAACTGCCCATGTATACATTTGCAGTGTGATGTCTTCAGTTAAAAATAAACAGCATTGCGGACATAAATCTGAAAGCACACCGAGTTAGAATGTGTGATTGGCACTTTATCAATATTTACAGTGAGTTTTAATTAACAGCATCTCTTCTGCCACTCATCTGCCTGCTGTAGGAGAAGCCCGACAAACAGAGATATTTTGGGGCATTACATTGTGTCTCCTTATTGCACCACAGCCCTCACGCACGCATGCTTGGATAAAACTGCGCTGCGGAGCTGTAATTGCATTGTGGCTTTTTGATGTCTACTCAAGCAACATTAGCTTTGCTGTCATGTTTTACAATGTAAAAAATTTTGGTGAAAATGTCAGCAGGGTGGTATCTTTAATCATATTTATTGATTGACCTCAAAAGGCACAGTGCAATTTAACTGGAACCCCTCAATGCAGCCAGGGTCAGGTTCAAAGAGTACCTGTCCCTAGCGCTGCCTGGAGCCCCAATTTCATGAGCAGCTTTCATGTCTAGTGTCCTTGAAGCCACTTGACTTCCCTTCTTTCAGCCCTTCCCTATTACGGCTAATGCAATACACTGCATAGCTAGAGATGCTCGCTTCTAGGGAATATGAGGGTTTAATAGGTCATCTCTGGATCAGGAGACGCATCTGCTCATCAGTGCCAGCTGCAGTTTGGTGTTCTCTGACCAGTCGGAGAAATGATGGGATCCCCGCACAGCCCGGCATGGGAAGGCGCAGTCTGATCCTCAAACCCGCTGCAGCTGTGCTGTCCAGCCGTCCCAGAGAGACGACGTTAATTCCAAGTCTTTGCCCGCAGCCGGCGTTTGTCCCCTGTACCCAAAAGCCGGGTCAGCAGCACCCGTAGCAGCGCAGAACGGGGTTGAAGCTGGCCCACGCCCCGCTTGGCCGCTGTGTCCATCCTCGGGGGCTCGGAGGCTGGCGAGAAGGGCCCCGGGGAAGGGCCGGCTGCGGGGGCTCTGGGCGAAGGACCTGTCCCGGGGCTGCCCGGTGGTCACACACAAACGCCTCGCTGGCCCCGCACGGCCCGGGCAGGGCAGGGATCGGG
>WEZZ01008619.1:25831-71942 GCA_013400585.1 Chloropsis cyanopogon | reverse complement strand
CCGGCTGGCGGCCCCGGCCCCGCTGCGCTGGGGCGGTGTGCGGGCGGGGGCTGGGGCCGCAGAGCAGCGAGATGAGACAGACCGACGCCAGGACGGCGAGCGAAAGGAGGAGCGCGGGGAAAAACATTTTTATGGATGGCTAAACGCTGACAAGTCTTCCCGCTGTCAGGATTTCTTTCTTTCTCGTTTAAGTAGGAGAGGGCAGGGAAAAAAAAAAAGAAAAAAGAAAAAAGAAAAGAAACAACAGAGCCCCACATGACACGTTTGGAAATACTTTTCCTTTCAGAGGTTATTTTCGGTTCAAGAAATCCCGCTCCTGGACACGCTCCCGGGCAAAACGGAGCAGAATTGCTGGGATTCGGGGTTTTTATTCCAGCTACGAACGGTGACTCTGATTGGCTTCTTGTCTTTTGGCTCCGAAGTTAAAACGTTACAAGTTAGCAAGTAACCAACATTTCCAAAACCAATAGCCCTCGATATGGCATATTATAAATAACTGTAATTTTATCTCTGTGCCCTGACAGCTCTAAGTGGGGGGAATTCGGAGTTCAGCTCATTGGTAACAATTCGGATATTGTTTGGTAACTTTGTGTTTTCCTATTTTGATTTTATGGGTAAATTTATTTCGTGCTACCCAGGTCTGCTTTATAAGAGGCATTAGTGGGAATAAAAATAAACGACACACACATGGAAACATGCGCACGCACAGACTCGCACACTCGCTGTTAATTACTTGCGTCTTATAAATTAGTGAAAGAAATGTTTCAGTCCAGAATGGTCACTATTCAGTGAAGGAGCTCTCCCTTGGCAGAAGTGGGAAATGATGTGCATGGCTTGGAAATGTATTCAAGTTTGCAGTGGTTTGGGAAGGACACTGCAGATAATGCAAGTTTTAGTACTCTTCAGCATCTCTGAGGTGTGGAAATGTACCCCTCTATAAGTGCAAGTGTTTGTGTGGTAGGACTAATCTTCCCATCTTCAGGAGTGTAAGATGAAGAAAGTGCTGCAAAATTCTCCTCAGCAACGGTAGGACAAATGTCATCACTCAAACAAACCTCATCCGTTTTAATCCAGCCAGACAACTCCCTTCTTTCACATTTGATAAGTACCAGTGTCTGGCTGGTTCATCTTTGCTTCCTGTTAGATTTTAAAGCAGAGGCTGGGGATGTTTGTGGTTTGTTTTTTGGTTTTTTAACCAAAAGTTAATTTGACTTGTAGCTAAAATAAACATGCCCAAAAATACATTTAAGGTCAGTTGTATCAAGAAGGATATCTTGTATTCACTGGGTTTAGCAGTAGATTCCCATTCCCGTCTGTCCTTTGTGATGGAATTAGAAAGATTTTCTTCTTCACCTCATTACCTCTCACATAAGCTGATAAACAGTAATTCTGCAAAAGTGCCTGGAATAAGGGTCAAGTGTATTTTATCACAAATCCTTATCATATCTATATGATATATGCAAAGGAGGAGATTTCCTGATGGATGCGTCCTGATGAATCCGTGTCAGTATTTGTCAACTGACACGAGGTGGAGGCAGCTTTTATTTACCTGCAGCAACTGAAAGGAATATGCACAAAGCTGTCAACTGCACAACTTCGTGAAGAAGTAGAGAATTAGTATTTCACTAAGGGTCATGCACACACATGCCAAGCATCTGCAGAAGGTGGGGATGTGGTGTAGAGCACCTCGGGTTCAAAAGCTACTCTCACGAAAACAGGCAGTAGTGCCCCATCTTCACTTCAGTGGGTATGAGACGAGGCCCAGCTCACTGAAAGGGGAGTGTAGAAGTGTCAATATAATGTATCACGTAACATCTGGGCAGTTAATTCTCCTTTCCTCTTTTTATTCTTTTACAGGCTTTCTGCATCTCACATTTGAATTCTTAGCTATCTGCTGTTATCAGACGGGGAGATAGTGTGTCATACAATCCTCTCTCCTGAGTGCTGCTAAAGTGCTGTAATTTTGATGGCCAGGCTAATCTGTCGCTATAAAGTTTTATTTTTCCATTGTTAAATTCAAAGGACAACGACTACTAATTACAAGTGACCTCTAACCAAAACACTAGCTGGAGTTTATCACCAGTGCTGATACTGACTAACAGTAATTCCAGCATCAGCAGTACTGGGCACCCAAACCTAAAAGAATAAGGGGAGACAGAAGTACATATATATATTTATATACACACTCTATAATTTGTCTGCTGCAAAAAATACAATGACAGCGTAGAGAGATTCCATTTTCTGTGCAATATTTACCCTTTAAAAATAATAATTACAGGGCTGGTGAAGAAGAAAAACCCCAAACAATGCATCATAAATATTTTAACTGAAAACAACACAGCAAAAGTATATGTAGTAAAGGTTGTTCTGTTTAACTGCCTGGTTTCCTGATGCAGGAAGGTATAAAGAATCATTAGTGTTTCTGTACATGAAGAGCAAGGGATAGTAATAACAACAACAATTCAAGGTAATCATTACGGTCCTATTACTGTTTTTGAGAACAGTTGTAAGGAAGCATGAGATTTTTAATACAATGCAACAAAATTAATTTTTCAAAAATGTCCCAAATTGTTTCCCATCTTATATTTTGTCTGCACTGTTTGAATGGTTAATACTGTGGGAATTTTACAGGTGGAAAGGTGACTTAAAGAGACTTGGGCCCTGTGTATTTATTAGAGCAGCTAAAAATCTGGCTGTGCTTTTGCAGATGAGTGGATTTAATAGATTGCAGGATCAGAGCCCAGCCAGAGATCCTGACTAATACATGTTTGCATTTTAATTAAAGCAGGTGAAACATCAGGTGGATTGTTCTGCAGGACCATTTACACCTTAGACAGATGTAAGGTTGAGCAGGTCTCTTTGAGGTTCAGTTCCTCTGGACAAGGGCACAGCAAGGACATGGTGGAGGTGGACATGGAGTGAAGGAGCCTTCCCAATTTATGCAGCCACCCCTACTTTAAAAACCAAGAAAAACCAGAAGAAAAAAATCTGATAATTGTTCTCTGTTTTTCTGAGACAGCACTAAGATCGGAGTGTTTCTGACTGGGAGAAGCAAAGCCTTATCTTTCACATCTTTCTGTTCAGAACTTGTTTCCTTCCCACTCTTTTTTTCCTTGTCAGTAGCATCACCGTCCTCCCTCTGCCAAACTTAGCATCATCTTTGCCTCTGCTGTTTCCTCACAGGTCATGATACTTCCAGATATCTCTTGACAGTTTTTCTTCATGTTACTTCTTACATTCCTCCATCCTTTTGTTTGCAGCTGCCAAAGCATTAGTCCACACTGTGGCAACCTTCCAGCTTGATACTGCAACCTCCCATTTCCCAACCAGCTCTCTTCTCCCACCTACATTCTGCTCCCAGTCACTATGACCCCTGTCAAAATCCTGCATCTTTTGCTTTTCTTTCTGAAACGTCTCCCATTCTGGAGTCCCTCTCTATGCCTGCCCTTTGTATAGGTTTTGAAAATATTCCCCACATCCCAAGTTCCCTGCAACTGTTGGCCCTGGACTCACTGTCCATTAAAAGAGAGAAATGAGGAGGAAAGAAAATTAACAGACCCATGGGTCATTAGAGTTTGTTCTGCTTCAGGCTTCCTTTCACCCTCATTACCTGGCTACAATGGGAGCCAGATTGGCCACTTCTTGATAAGGGTGGTTCTGTGTTTGCTCGGGCTGGTGGTGTGCTGGGTCACGCAGCCGTGCTGTGCAGAACAGCAGGCAGGGGCCGGCGATGGAGGTGCCCTTTCCAGAAGGCCTTGTCTGCAAGCAGCAAAGCTCCACCTAATGAAGAATCCTTTATAATGTGAATAACCCTGCAGCTGAGGCCAATACATTTCAACAATGCCTAATCTTTCTTTATGTGTGTTTTCTTGCTGTGCTCTCTCCTGAGTGCAAAAAAGACCAAAAAGAACAAAAACAAAAAAACAAAAAAAACCCAGAAAACAAAAACCCTACCTTTTTTTTTTTTTTTTCTTTTAAGCATTCCTTTGCAGCATTTCTCATCAGAAGAGTTGATTGTGCTTTACAAAGCCATCCCTGTCAGGGTACCTGTGGGACAGATGCAGAAGTCGAGGCACCTGAGGGAAAGCTGTTTACCCTGAGGCCTGTGGCAGGAAGCAATCACACACACTGCCCAGTAGGCACAAAACTGACTGGAGGCACAAGCAGTTCATGTGGCTTTGCAAAACTCTCTTATGGTTACTTGCTGGTCTTGCCTATCCAAACCTACTTGTCTCTGTCAAATTACTCTGGCCCAGCTGCCAACGTGCGGTTTCTCACCCTGCAGCACACATGAGGTAGCTGATTTATCTCTCTCTCATCAACAGATCTTTAATTACTTCACACAGGGCATGAGGCCTTCAGAGAGACATCTAGAGCAGAGAAACTAAAATTCATTCCTGTGGGAGGCTGCTGCCTGTGGCTCCCATGCTTGTACTACTGCATGGTCCAAGGGGACCACCTCAGGCTTCTTGGTGGTGGCCTCCTTGGCAGCCTTGGGCTGTAGGGGCTGCATGGGCCAGAGCTGAGTGTTAGTAGGGAAGAGGAAGGGCAGAAACAGCCATGAAGAGATGGGGTATTCCTTGGAATCCTGAGATGGATTTGAAGAAGAGTGAAATATTTCTTTTAAAGACTCAGGGCCTGATTTGTGCCTTCTGCTCAGTGTTTTCTGAAGCTGGTAGTTAACATAAAATGTCATCTTACATGCTAAAGAGAATCCAGCCTTTGTTTTTTACTCCCAGGCTCAAATGTAGGCGTATGAAGCCTGTTTAATCTCATGAGCAGGTGTTCTGGTTTACAGAGAATCTGAGCACCCACATCTTCAGCTGAAGTCACTGGGAATGGCCAGCTATCTCCTTCTTTCCCCCACAGGAGGGAACTAGATAGGCAAGTTCTTGCTCCTTTTGTTCTTAGCCCTGTTGTTGGGAAATAACTTTCACAGATGGTCCAAGCATATCCAAATATTTTTCTTTGAAAATATCCTGGTCCCTTGACCAAGGCAATCCCTGCCACTGAATCAGAGCTTTACATAGATAAAGCACACTAAGACTCGTGCTTACCTCTTCTCCACGCAGTTGTTTGCTGCAGTTCTCCAAGATGTAGGCCCTGTGGATGCTCAACCCTTCCTCCCCCCTGCAGGGTTTCACAAGCCACTGAGGGCTCAATTAGCACAGATTACTGCGGATGTTCATGCAGGAGAACCTATATGTCAATCTTATTGCATTAGCAATTTCCCACAGTGATGCACAATGGAAGCCTTTTAGGAAAAACAGATTTGAATGTGATATGGTTTGAACACAATGAAATGCTAATGCAATTCCGTGGACAACTGCTAGTGTGATGTATACAGAAAGTGTCTTGTGTGTGAAATCTATCCCCCCTATGCAGTTGGCCAGGCTGTCTCATCTACAGAGAAGGAGAGGTGGCCAGCAGTACTGACTGCCGCCAGTCAGAGGGGAGGCACTTCTGGAAGTTCTTCCTTTTGAGTATTTTATCTATGATCCATATTGATCTGTATTTCACTTTCCAAGCTGTGAGATGCAAAATCATCTGCAAAAGACGTCTGCTGTGTTAACACCAGAACTGAGTAATGCTTCAGACAGACCTCCTGAGGTGGCATGTGCTACCACACAATATGAGAACACTTGCTTTATCCTTTTCCCCCTGTATGCACTGTAAAGGCACAACCAGCTATCCAAAAGCGTATTCTCTTCTAACGATTTAAGACGCTTAACTTCCAGAATAGGTTGCCATCAGACTAGAGTGCCACATCCTTGGTGTGGCATCTTTAGATGTATCCTTATTCACAACATTCTTAACATCTAAATCTAAGCGAATCCTGTTCCTAAAATGAACATTTGGGAATGACTCCAAGAATGCCAGTGATTGATAACTAGGATTAGGGGATCCGATTAGTGTGGCTATAAACTTTATATCAGCATGGAAGCTGAAATTCTTTTCAAGTCCCCTTCTTCCTTTGTGAAGTGTTTGTTCTGGAGGCACTTGGCTGCGTGCTTTGTATTAGAGACAAATCAGCTCTTATTTTAAAAGCAGGAATTCTGTTTTTTGCGTATTTCTTACCGTTCCGTTTTTAGCAACACCAATGGGCTTTGCTACTTTCTCTGGGAATGGTGGGTATATGAGGAATGCAGGACGAACTGGCTATAAAATGGGGATAGCCAGAGCCATGAGAAGACATTTTGGCTTCCTAGGGCAGGTTGATGCACCTCCTCATCACCCCAATGCCTCCTGCCTTCTCCCACAGATACATCCTCAAAGCTCCTCCATGTCATGAGGGCTCCTTAGCCTTCAGCTCTGCTGGAGGAAAGCAGCTGAGAGATGGGCTCTGCCTCGGAGGTGCCAGTCTGAGTCTGAGCAAGGCAGCCTCAGGAAGGGGTAAGGCAGGGACTGGGTGAATGGGTCTTCTTCCTGCCTGCAGGGAGCTGGGTGTGAGGCAGAGAAGAGGATGTGTCCCTGTGGGATTGCATCTTAAAAACTTTGGTGTGGCCCCGACAGGGAATACTGTGTGGTTCACTCCGTATAAACACCACAGTCACTGGTTTCCTTAAAAATTAATACCGAGGAAGGAAGTGCAGTTGGAGAGAGATTATAGTGATAAGTTGGTCCAGTTTAATATTTTTACATAGACTTTGGTTGTTGTAATTTTGTGGTGTGCCTTCAGATACTGTGGGAGATTTTCAAAGGCAAAAATTGGTAGGAGCATGAAGCCCTCTGGTTTGGGTTGCCATCCTCAGCAGCTGGATGCAAGTAGCCCAGGATCAAAGCCAGTGGAGCCATGCTAGCCCAGTGCCGCACCAGAAGAGAGGGGCCCTTTTACCTGGTGGTAGTAGGGGATGTAGGGTCATAATGGCTCATCTCAAGGGGTTTTCCAGTCCCTTCTTCTTCCCCACAGCCAGCACAGTTATTCTTGAAGCAAGCTGTGTAAAATGCACTTACAGGCAGCAGCAACTGTCCCAACATATATCTATCCTACTCATATGCTCTCCCTGTTTTTTCAAGTGGACATGAAGGACAGATTGCCCCCATCCTGTCTGCAGCAGACTTTGCACATGGAGGTACTGTTACCATGCCTATGCACCTCTGTTCTCCCCATCTTATGTCACACTGACAAAGCTTTGTTGAAGCATCTGCCAATGTGCTCATCCACAGTCCCAAAGCAGTCCCACAGCAGGAATTGGTACATACCTTCCTAATCAGGCATCATGGGCATACCAAACATGACCTGGGTACTTAATTTTCTTTTGTGACAGAATTTATGCTTCTGAAACACTTCTGCAGGTATTTGGCCTGTGGAAGTGCACATAGCTGTGTTAAAGTGTGCGTCTTATATACTTGAATCTTTCCTCATTTGTATCAGGTAAGAATGTGTTATTCTTGTCAAGAGAAGCTAAAAAATGCTGAGTAGATGAGGTAATACTTGAGTGATTGCACGAGTGCAGAAAAATTATGTGGATGTCAGAAATTTTTAGTCACTAGCATCAAATTTTGTTCTTACTTTATTTGGGAGGCAGTGAGTTCAGGTGAAGGCTCCACAGGGTGAACAAGTGGCTGGAGAAGCATGACGTGCTGTGAGATTTGCTTTGTGATATTGGTGCTTGCACATAAAGTTCACTGTAGAAGGGTTTTCTGAACAAACTTGAAAAAGACTCAAGAAAATGAGTTTCAGAAGCTTGCATTATTCATTTAATCTTATACAAATAAACAACAAGATGTTGCCAGGGCTATGCGAAACATGGATAAATTTGAGCCTCAAACACTCTACCTCCTATCATTGCATCTGTTTTTAGTTGGATCAGTCCAGGGTCAAACTGGGAAGAAATTTAATTCCTTAATTAAAAAACCAAAAACAAAAAACGAACAACCTTCTTTTCATCCTATTAAATTAAAACCCTAGGTGTTACGTTCTGGTTGTGGAAGAAGTTGGTAACACTGTAATGAATAATTCATTCACTGTATTTTCTTGTGTGTGAAAGACAGTGGTTTCAGATAGATTCATAATAGCACCCTTGTCTGGTGGGTCCCAAAGACAACAAGAAGCCTTGGGGGATCCCAACTGATGTTGAGGGTGCCATGAGTGGAACAAGTGATTTACATGCTTCAAAAATAACATGTGGCCACGGTTGCTGAGCCATGAGCTGAGTACTGGACTGTGCCACTCAGGTGTGTGCTTTTACACTGCTCTCCTGGAATGAGTGAACACGTGAAACCTCTGCTGCCCAGCTCCAAGTTGCTGTTTGCGCCAAAAAACCAAAAAGGGCTGGTGCATGAGGCCCAAGGCAAGGTTGGTGAGGTTCACCACTCATTTGACACCCTCATATTTGTACACACTTTTGTTTGTTTTAAAACTCTTTTCCCTGCTGGTGTGTAAAAGATCCCCATAGCGAGTGGCAGTGATGATTTGACTCGGGAGGTTGTTTGCCAGCCCTGGGTGTGTGCAGGCTGCTGCCAGCTGGGCACATTTGAAAATATATCAAGAATCATTTAATTTAAGAAAACTCGCATGCTTCTTTCTTTCATAGTAGGTGGAAGTAACTGAATCAGTGCTAGGTAAAAATAACTAACCAAGAGCATGTTCACTGCATTCCTCTTCACTTTGATTGACTGAAACAATTTTCTCCCCTGCAGTTCTGTTGTGATTTAGTCACTGAGTGTCAGACTTCCAGCTATAAACTGCTCTGTTTTCCAGCCGCATGCATCTCCAAGAACTGCATGGCTTATGTCTAGACGACCCTCTGAGAAATCTCCCTCTGTGGCCTTACTTAGCTGTTGCAGTGACACTGAGACGGATGATGTCAGGCATTCTCGAGACAGATAGCCATGCCTCTCACCATGCAGTTTGCCCAGGCAAGTGCTGGAGTGGAGGCAGCACCTTGAAGCTTTATGCTGAGACCAGAAGCAGATACGCATCTGCCCACACCTGTGCTTACATGCACATACACAGATATGTTTTTGAGGCACGTTGGACACTTTGCTTTTACACAGTGGTGTCTTAAGGCTGTTTTCGTTAGCATCCATGAAAGTTTTCCTTTTGACTTCTGCAGAAAGCTTAGAGTGAAATTTAACAAGGACTGGTACAATTTCCCTGCTGCGCCTATGGGAGCGATATTTCCCCAGCCTGAGGGAATGGTGTGAAGCTGTGTCAGGGGAGGTTTAGGTTGGATATCAGGAAAAGTTTCTTCACCCAGAGGGTGGTTGGGCACTGGAACAGGCTCCCCAGAGAAGTGGTCACAGCACCAAGCCTGACAGAGATCAAGTGTTTGGACAACACTCTCAGGCATATGGTGTGACTCTTGGGGTGGCCTGTGCAGGGCCAGGAGTTGGCTTTGGTGACCCTAGTGTGTCCCTTTCAACTCAAGGTATTCTATGATTCTGTGATTCTATGACAACCGAATTAGAGGAAACTTCATCAGCATGTTGGACTGCACAGGCATTCTGCTGAGGTGTGATATGAATCTTCCCTGACACAATGGATCCTTTTTACATTAGGTAAAATCTAAACTTAACAAAATCTTTCATTAGTGGAGATGTCAGCATGTTGGCACTAGACACAGAGGAGGGTACATTTAATTTCCATGAGCTCTGGAACCCCTCTTATTGAATTCATCGGGACCTGGGTCCAGTTGGGAAATCATAAGCCCACAGTTATGGTAGGCTTTCCTCTGTTCCTGGTATGTCAGGCTCTTTAGTACTGCTTGTAGAAGTTACTGAAGTGAAGCTCCTGGAGCAACACATTTTTCCTACTGACCTGAGGACCTACAGGCTATTTCTACACCAGAAGGTGAAAAATGGGCATGGGAGGAGGAGAAAATATCCTAGTCCCTTCCACTTCATGTCCATTTTGCTGGGTCTTAGCCTTGGAGTCATTCAGACTTGAGGTGCCTCATCTCACACATCATTAGCTGTATGCAGTGCCTGATTTTGCCTTTTTTTTTTTTTTTTTTTCCCTAGGTATTTACCTTTATGTGGAATGGTCCTTGCTATGTACACACATATTTTTCTTAAATACAGATTTAGGGATTTGGGGATGAGTGGGTCAGATATGAGTGTCAAAAATTGGGACATGTTTATGTGACCACGTTAATTCTACTGAAAGACTGCTTCTATACTAATAAATTAAACATGCCTTGTACTGTTCTTGGCCTTGAGGCTTACTTCTGTGCAATGGTTGTCTCACCCTCCAAAACATGGTGGCTCTGTGCTGACTTATTATTAGGAGTGACCCCTGTTCCCTCCTAACTCTTGAACTACACAAAAAAGTGATTTGGGGGAGTGATGCTGGCACAGACCAAAGCCATTCCAGATGCTGTGGTAATAACACACTGCAGGTAATAAAGTTCCTGTGCCCAGAGATGTTTTGCACCACTATTGTGCCACAGCAATAGCAGACAACCCTATGTTTAGGGAGAATGGAGCCAGTGAACTGGGCTGACATGTTTCCAGTCCCACCTTCTCCTGTAGGCCACAGAAACAAAAGGGTGGGTCCATGCTCATGTCCCACACATCTTCTACCTCTTCCCTAAATCAAGCTTCAGATCTTAGTCTATACTCAGTGATGGAATAAAGATCTACAGCGCAGAAGACTGACTGTGTTTAGTGTTGACCAGTCACTTAGTTGACAGATAGACAAAGCCCTCCCTGTAGTCCCAGAGGAGGGAATCATGTTAGGAATGTATCCTGGCCGATGCCTGACTCATCATATTTGTAACTGGGGGAGATAGAGCTGACCAGACCAGAACTTCCATCATCATATAATGAACATGTCCTGGGAATGTGGATCAAAACTGTAACGCTTCCCTCCCCACTGCCACTCTGAACTGCATCGAGCATCAAGAAACACAATGGATCATCAGCACAGAAAATACATGGAGTGTGGGTTTGAAACATTCCAGTTGGGTAGGCAAGTTGCCTGTTACCAAAGGCATATGGCTTAAGCAACTGTTGTCCTGAAAGATTGTTAAAATTAAATTGTGAGTTGATATCTCTGTTGTTGCAGTCCTGGAGCAGAGTGGCTGCCTCTCTATTTCGCAATGGAGAATCTAAGCGTAGCAACACAGGGCTTAGTCTGCTGAATAGTGTGCAGTATTATGTAATTTAATAACATTAAACTAGGATGTTCTGATAATATTATTTGAAAGCTGTTTAGTTTATTTAATACCATTTATATTTTATATGTCAGTTGAATTTGGGGAAAAAAGATTTTAGAAGAAACTGGGGGGGGAGCATGGTAGGAAATTGTGCAATTTACTTATCTGAGACTACATCACATGGTCTGAAAAGCACGGCTTTTGCTTTTATACACATAGTCTTGGCGATTCTCCCACCAGCAACAATAGTGCTCAGACTCATACTGATGTCACTGTTGAGTTATTTAATTTGACTGAACGAGATTAATGTGTTTATTTAAAACCTTGGTCAAAATGGAAAAGAAAATCTCGGGACAATACTTTTATGTGAACATGTATGTTTTCACATCTGATGACTGTAATGTTGCATTAACTTATCAGGAGCAGTTGTTTACACATGCCAGTGCCCAGGAGACCCCCTCAGATAAGAAGTGAGCTGTTTTCCCTCTCAGCATAGAGCAGAGACTTCTACACTGCTACTGGTAGAGTGGGCTTTCATCCCAGGCTTTCCTTGCTTCCCGTTGCTGCTTTCAGGGTTGATCCACAGTGATCCCAGCATTGTTTTATTTCTGAGTGTGAGGATGGGGTTTGGTGCCACCAGGCAATGACAGCAGTGTGGTGGTGGATCCTCCACAGGTTCTCGGCAGGGCAGCGAGGGACAGACACCTTCACTGCACAGGATGTCTGGATGGGGCTAGTGCTGGGCTCTGTAGCTTGAGCCTACTCCTGCAAAATCTGGAGCCTGCCTGCCTCAATTTTATCCACATTATGTTTTACAAACAGATTGAGGGGTTTTTTTCCTGTGCTAAATCACTCTGATTTTACTTCATTCTCACATATACCCTCTGGGTGTTTGGAATAGAGTTTGGTTTTGTCTAGAGGCATAAGTAACTATCCAGTTAAGTACTCCAGGTCACTGGACTTTCACTAATACAGAGAAGGGAAAAAATCTGGAATCTGAAGTTTCTTTTTGTATGGTGGGACAGGTTTCCACAGTTCCGTGGAATCAGTCTTTGACTGATGAAGGGCACGAGCGAGGGGGTTTCTGCTGTGCTCTGTCAAGAGCCTCTCTTGACAGCTGAGCACAAATGGACACACACATAGGTTGATAATGTAGAAATTGCATAAGCCAGATCTCAGCACTCTGGTGGGCGCGTGAAGCAAGGTGTGTCTGTTCTGCTTTCCAGTTTCGTAGCTCCTCTGTGGATATTTTTATGGTGCTTGGCATATGAAATTCTTGAGGAAGACCAGCTGCTGCTGCCAAAGAGTTGCTTTCATGATTTCTCCTCTGTGGGGCCAAGTGCTTCCATCCTCCTAGTGCAGTGGAAGGCTTTTGGGACTTTGATCTCCTTCCCCCATCATTGCTGCTGTTGTGGAGGTTGTGTTTCCATGTATCTGCATTTCTCAGGGTGATGGGCATCTCAAAGGGAAATGCAGTGGGGCACAGGGATGGGCATGAGAACAAAACAGAAGAGCTGGGAGAAAAACAGCTCTAGGCAGTCCTTGGTCCTCAATAAACATTACAGCCTGTCCAAGAGGCTGTGCTGCCCTGGGCCATGTGTGCTCACACTGCAGCATGTTCCAGAGCTGCGTGGCGCCAAGGGTATCCAAGTATGCCAAGGAACCAGTCTTTGGGATTGGCCTCCTGTCTCACTGTGTTGTACCTGTGCCTGCACACGGTGTCCCCAGGTGCCCTTTGAACTCTTACAAGATCTGTACATTTAAGGAAATTGCACAAAACTATGGTTTGGGAAGCTCTGCCACTCTCTGTGCTGGGCAGCATCTGTCTCCTCAGTGGTGCTGAGGACTGTGAGCAGGCCGTAATTGGTGGGACAAAAAGGTCCACAAGGGTGGACTAGGGCAGTCATGGAGCTGCTTTTCTAGAGGCATCCATTTGGAAGCTGTCCCCATCTCCAGTTTTAAATGCCTTCTGTGTAGTTCAGACCTTTGGACTTGCTATGGACAGGGGGTCCACGAAATATATTTAAAGTAGTAAATAGCTTGACATACAAGGACATTTTTTCCTCAGAGTTCCAGTCAGTGGAAATATGTAATTTTCAGCTAAAATTAGACTGGCTCCAGCTATATGAAAAAAAAAAAAGGAAAAGCCTTCAAGAGCTAAACTCTTTCTGTTGGACTTTGTCAGATGTAGCAACTCCTAGCAAAAATAACTCAGGATCCATCCAGCACTGTGTCCAAAACTGTGTCCAGAAGTCTGTGATTTGGATCCAGAAGGCTGTGAGCTGTTGAAGAGAGAGAAACAGACTTCATAGGCAAAAAAAGTTTTTCTCTTCCATGTAAGAAAATATAAATAAGTTTAGAGAATAGTAGTAAATCTTTCAAAAGCCTTAAACGAAATCTAGGAGTAGTTTAAATTAATTTTGCAGTTAATATTTTACAGCTCTTGACAGTACAGTGACATTGGAGTGGCAGAGAGGGAGTTGAAATCAGAACTGTATTCTACTCATTGCTTCCAAAAAATTTGATATTACAGATTTATTTTCATAGAAGATGATTGAGCTGAACCTACAGCTACCAGCATATAAAAAAGAGGGTAAATTTTCTTTTGTACTAAAAATAATCTTAGTCCTGCAACCATTTGCCTGGTGCATTAAACTCTGAACACAAGTTGAAGTGACTGGATACTTTACAATTTCCATGGTCCAGCTCTAAAATGAGTGGGGTGTATAGTGTGGAGGAGAGGCTTGGGCCCAAAATAAACGTTAAAAACCAAACAGAAAACCACTGAGAATTAAATGCACATTTCAAATTATTTCTCTTTCAAAATATTTTATTGAAGGAACAATGGAAATAGTGTGTGAAGCCTAACCATGTATTGTGTTGCTGTTCCAGGCTTCATCAGCAGTTTTCTGATATTTGGAAAGTTCTGAGACCCACTCTGTTGGACTACTCACAACCAGTGCCTAAGACTACAAAAAAGTACGTGTGAAAGAACCTCTCCTTGAAGGAAGTGTCCATCACAACACCGTGGAAACTCCTTGCAGGCCTTGCAAGGCAGGAGAGCAGTTTGTGCTTCTGTTGACGCTCGTGTGTAATCTCTGCTTCTTATGCACTCCAGCACCCCTATCAGTTCCTTGTTCTCCTTCACCAGCCCTGCAGTGAAAAGGCTGCTGGGCTGGAAACAAGGAGATGAAGAAGAAAAGTGGGCAGAAAAAGCTGTTGATTCCTTGGTGAAGAAGTTAAAGAAGAAAAAAGGAGCCATGGAAGAACTGGAGAGGGCTCTGAGCTGCCCGGGTCAGCCCAGTAAATGCGTCACGATCCCCCGTTCCTTGGATGGGCGGCTGCAGGTGTCTCACCGCAAGGGGCTTCCCCACGTCATATATTGCAGAGTGTGGCGCTGGCCTGATTTACAATCCCACCACGAGCTGAAACCACTGGAATGTTGTGAGTTCCCTTTTGGCTCGAAACAGAAAGAAGTGTGCATCAACCCCTACCATTACCGGCGGGTGGAAACCCCAGGTAATTATGTCATCTGCAAATGATTCTCATCTCTGTGTTAGCTCTTGCTCTGGCAGGTCTAGTCTTGGTGCCTCCTACAGCTGTGCTCTGAAAAGGCAGGCTCCATCTGATGGAAGGATCTTGGGTCTTACCCTGCCTGGTGCTGTCATAGCTCTGGCAGCCAGGACTAGGGAGGGAGTAAGGAGCCCCTCTCCCGTTGGGGTCTGCATCCCGTCAGACCCCTGAGGGCACCCGGATCCTGTCCAAGGTGCTGAAAGCAGCTTCCTCTCCATGGACGCGGGTGCTGAATCCTCCCCGTCTGAACTGGTGGCCACTTGCATGAAGTCTGGGCACCAGCCTGGCCTCACCACCGTGGTGAGGTTTATGTCTCACTGAAAACCAACAGCTGACTCATTAAGCCCCAGGAAACACTACCTCTCTCTTTAAATATAAGAGTTGCAGTAAAATGGCACATTTTGCATTTTGGATACGAAACCAGGTCAGTTGATTATTCCTAAAATACCTGGTGGCCTGCCTTAAGTGGGATTCACTTACCTAAATGGAGAGTTTATGTGAAATAAATCCACCAGGTTCCCATAAAACTTTGAAATTTTCTACTGATGGTACTCTTTGGACTGCACTAAAAACTTATGACCTCACTGAAAGGTCATTTAATTGGCCTTTATGTTAATGAAACAGCTGTTAAAAAACTGTAGTGTTCAGTGTTGACTTCTGTAGGGATCTTAAAAAGCAGGGCTGGCAAAGGTCTTAAGCAGTCATCCTGTTTTCCTCTGCCCAGACTCCCAAACCAAACCAAATTACCAGGTACGTTCCTGACAGATATTTTCCTAATGAGCTCTAAAAATCCCATGTGATAAAGGCTCTACAACCTCCCTAGGCAAGTGAGTCTATTGCTTTGCTATCCTTACAGTTCAAAATTATTTCTAATGTCTAACCTAGCTCTCCCTTACTGCCAAAAATCATGGTAATTTAATTTACTAATGGATACAGTTGGTAAGTGTATACTTTTTATTCTGAGATTACTCCTTGTCTGGCATGAATTTTACTCTGAGGTGACATTAAGATCAGATAAGTGAACTGTGGGATGTTTCTTTTCACACAGATGAAATAAGGGAAAGACATTTGTTAGCATTTGTTAAACACCAGGGGCTGCTTCCTCGTCTGATAATCCTTCCAGTGCAGCAGAGCTGTCACTGTGAAGTTGTATCTGATCTGCTGTAAACATTGTCAAAACTTTTATATTTTACAGCTGCACTGAGTGGTGCTTGTTGTCAACAGTTTTCGCTGGAAAGAGCTGATCTCACGCCTTGCTAAAGTAAACTCTTCAATAATTTAAGAAAAGATGCTCATAAAATATCCCATTTTTTGTTTATTGCACTTCTTTATTTGCAGGCTGCAGTCTTTAGTGTTTTCTCATTTCTTCTGGTGTAACTTTGGTGCAGTTAATGGAGTCTCCTCAGTGCAGTAGCTGACAGCACTGAATGGTGCTGATTTCAACCATGGTTTTCTCATCTGTTCAGTGCCAGCTAACACACACTACTAATGAAATAGTCCAGCAGCTGCTAAATGGCTGCCAAAGCTTGTTGTTCTGATCCTGAAACTCAGCAGCTTTGAGCTGTGAACATGTCTTATTGTTTGTCCGTGCAGCAGACAGGCAGTATCTCTGCTAGTAAAGTAGAAGGGGACAAGGTGCAGGTCTGGGTACTGCTGAATTGGTAACATGATGCCAGGAACAGCTTTCACCCATGTGGACTCATGTGGACCAGCAGCTCTCAAAGTGCAGGGGTAAACCCACAGGAGGGACTTGGGCACTTTGGACTTGGGCACCTTGTTTGGGAGGTGAAAGTGAGAGCAGCTGTGAGGATACAAGCTGTGCTGTGCCAGTTCTCCACAGGATCCAGGAATTGTTCTCAGGCTGTTGAATTCACTCCTACAACTCTGCTTACAGGGACAACTCAGAAGCTGAAGCTGACAGCTATAGTATATATTTGTATAGTACAGCAAAGAGTGCAACCCACTCAGGTGTTCTGGGGCAGCAGCAGGAGGGAGAACTGGCACCACTGCAAGTGGTGCAATGCAGCTCCAGTTAGGAAGCAGTGCTGCAAGGAGCTGTTGGCAAGGCAGGAGAACAAATGAGCTTCATGAGAAAGTGGTAGCAGTGAGATCACCACAGAAAAGGCTGGGAGTGGTTAATTTAGGTGCCAGTCTGTTTGAACAACATTCCTGTTTTAACTGCAGGAAATCTACATCTTGGCTGTTGGTGATCTTAGGCTTATATGAGATGCTCCAAGTCTCATCCTCTGGAGCTAAAGAATAAATGAATAAGTTGAATAACTCCACACTGTATTTTTTATAATCCACATACCAGTATTATATTCATACAAATGTCTACCCTCTCAGGGATCATTTTCCATCACTGCAGTCTTTCTTGCTGAGTCAACCATTCTATGACCAGATCCATTAACTTCAATCCAGAACAAATGAATTGTGTCAAAGATGGGAGGGCCTCATCCTTTCTTTGACAGCCTGGCAAATCCTAAACCTCTGTTACTAGAGTACAGCTTTGAAATCTGGTCAGAGATTCAGGGATTTCATTACCTCTGCTGTATCCTCAGGCTGCCCAGTCCTATTTTAGGCTCTGCTACTGATACTGCGCAGATTACACATGGCTTTTATTGCTGCTACAACTATTTGTGGCAGATTTCTTCTCAGGTGTGGTGAATAGCAGGTGCCACTTAGAAAAAAAGCAGAAAATATTTCCTCTATGTGTGCAACATCCCACTGCAGAGAGGAGTTAGGCCACCTAATCTGAAGGAGGTAGGTGTGTTGGTTATGCTCTGCTTCCCCCTTCAATGTTGCCTTTGAAGAGCTTCTCAGAAGTCTGGCTTGTTGTCAGCAGAAGCTGCCTAAACATGTACCCTATTGTTTTTATAAGAAATCATTCATATGTAAGTATTGCAAATTTGAGAGTGCACCATTGCTGTAGACAGGAGAATTTTTGACTTAGACTAACTAACTGCTTTCATGAAGCCTGAGTGGGAGGGACTAAGATGTGATAGCCTCCCAGGTGGAAGACCACCTGATGGCTTCACTGTTGGCCATGTGTTTGGGAGTAGTCATGGGCACAGGGAAGAGATGGATCTCACTGGAGAGTGGTCTCCAAAAGTAGTAAACTATGCAGAAATGGATTAATGTGTGAGAAATCGCAGTGTAGATGTTGTACCTGAAATTAAAATAAGGCAGGTAAGTTTCCTTGCTAGCATCTGAAGTCACAGGCACGGCCAGGTTCCCAGCAAGAACGGTTGAAGCTAAAGGGAATGGGAGAAAAGTATGAAAAGCAGTGGCAGGACTTAGGACATGACCATATTTGTCTTCAGTTGAACAAAGATCATCAACACTTCAGCATGCATAGAAGGAAGGATCCACCTCTGGCTCTTGGTGGACAGTAGCAGGTAGAAGAAAAGAACCCCAATGAGTGGAGAAAATGTGGGTAATTTGTGAAGACAGACAGGTCCCAACACACTCAGTTACTCAGTTTTATGCCTCTGGTCACACTTCCTTCAGAGTGGCTGAGCCCTGGAGAGTGACATGTTACCAAAAGAACAAGGAGAACGAGGCCCTTGGGGGTACTCTTAGCCACAAACAAGAACATTTCTGAATGCCTCCCCACCACAGAGGCTTTAGCCCTCCAGGCAGTCACAGAACAGTCAGTGGAAAGAGTGAGTGAGGTGGCAAAAAACTTCAGCAGAGCAGAAATTACAAGTGCCATGGTCAGAGCTGGGAAGGAGTTCAAGGCTTGAAAATTCTTCCTGCTGACTCACTCAAGGCAAATCAAAGGCTTTCCCTAGCAAGCGCTGTTCACACATCCAGCTTCTCAGCTTTCATTTAGAGAAGGAGTTGAGTCCTCACAGGGCTGAAGGAAGCGGTTCCCTCAGCTGTGGTACCCACAGTGAGGTGTCAGCCTCTCAGCACTGCAGACGTTCCTGCGCACAGCTGTCCCTTGCTCAGCACCTCTGCTGGCTGCAAAGGGATCACCAACTCCTCATTTTTGGAGGCTGCCAGTCACAGCTGGCTGATCAGCAGCAGACCTGACAAGAACCATACCAGTTTCATGGAGCTGCTGAGGAAAACTCTGAAAGCAGCAAAGGAAAACTCAGAAGCAGCAACAGCCTGAAGCTGTTCAAAGGAGCATGGGATGGGAGGAATACAGGTCACCAAAACCATATCTGCAGTGAGGGTACTGGTCTTGTCCCAATATATAGCAGTTAAAGAGTTTATTCCTCTCCACTGGCTGTGAAAAGATCCACAGGGGACTGGGAAGTGCATGCCAGATGTGAATACTTGTATTGCCTGTATGAGTCCTATCTGGATGCTTAAAGCTAAAAGAACAGGAAAGAAGCAGAAGTACCTTTCTCTACCAAATGACTTAAGAAAGGCTCTTCATGCCACAAATAGAGGCAGAAGGAAAGAAAGTAGTCTCCAGAGCACCAATCCTTGTCCTGCCCAGAGGCTAATTAGCAGTGCATTGGGCCAGAGAAGCATGTATGTGTGGTGTCCTAACAGGTATCCCAGTGCCTGTGTTTCCGGGTAGGTGAGAAGATAACTTCTGCAGTGAACCACCTGCCATCAGTCCAGTCTTTTGCACAGTGTTAGGGCTCAGTTCTTCAGGCCATGGGTGACTAATAAATTCCCAGTGGTATATTCCAGTGGGTGGGCAGCCACGATGTTTAACCCTGTCTCTACTGCAGCCTGGTGCTACATGGAGCAAGAAGCTGTAAACCCATTGTTAGTACCAGGCACTGTAACTCTGAGTGACTGATGTGCATTCCAAGCAGAGTTCCTGCAGCCTCTTCTCATGCACATGTTTTGCATTATCTATACATTATTTGCTTTATTCAATAGCAATTATTCCACTCTTTCATTAAGCTGGATAAATGAGAGTTTGCTGTAATTAAAAGTTGTTAGCTAACCTACCTAAAAAGAATTTGCCTTACCCAGATGGCTTTTTGGCCCAAGCAATATGTTAAAACACATTCAAACTGTATATTCCCATCAACATTTAAAAACAAGAGTTTGCTCTTGCAAACATTGCTATTTGTTTCCATAAACTAGCGAGGATAGACTGGAAGGTGATGTGCTGCTAGGTTTTAGGCCAGAGGAACTCTGGATACTAGATCCATCAGTGCAAGCCTGCTGAATTGTCCCTGATGCTGGGACAATTCATCCTTCTCACAATAACTCAAGTTGCCTCCTTATCTTCTTTGCTGGCTTTTAGATCTGCATGATACCAACTGGGAATTCATTAATTCCCCCTACCTGTGTTGAAAGCCTTAACTAAGATAATGAGGCACTGTGTGAGCTAGTAACTAATAGAGAAATCTTGGGGTACAGGAATATCAATTGTGGGTGCTGCTCTCCCCACCAAGGACTATGGAAAGCCTCAGGTTGAACTTTCATATTCAAAATTATTCAGCAAGCCTTCTTGTGTTCCAGCCTAGGGACTGCATCTTCATAGGTATCCCACTTGTCAGGATTTTCAAAGTGTTTTGAGTCTTAATTCTCTCTTGCTTCTCATACATCAGAATCCAAAGTAATTTGGATCAACTTTGGGTTTCTGAAAGAGGCAATGCTGTTAACAGCACTGACAGTGTGAGATGAAAGTGAAGAGAATCTGTGGATAGGCAGTATCTTCTACTAGACTAATTTGACTAATTTTTAAATGGGTTAATTTGGATTTAAGTTTTCTGGCCTGCATTTTTCATGTCTTAAATACCAACCACTGACATACGCCTTCTTATGCTAGATCTTTTCTAACTATATTGCAAGACCTAAATTGATATTGCTGCAATGTTTGAATTGCCATTTACATTTCCTTTCAAAGATTCCATTGTCTGTCTGGCAGCATTTTCAAGTATCTAACAACATTTTAGATCTGGTGTCTGGCTTCAGGTCTGTACTTCTTTTTGCCCATCTGTAACATGCTGGTAGTAAAATATGCAGTGTATTGTAGAGCACTATTAATTGTTATTAAACTTGGCTGTAAATTTGGCACATCCTGGTGATAATATTTAGAAAACTTCTGATGTGTTCAGTTTTTGAAGAAGGAAGGAATAGGTAATTTTGAAAGGGAGAGATGTACCGCCTGAATTTCTGCATGGCATACTTGTGAATTTTATGGTACCTTGCTCAAGTCAAGGTTCCTTATTTTGCATGTGGAACTGGCTGCACACCTGGAGAAAAAATGTCCAAGAATTCAGCTTTTGATTCTTGTGTTTGGACAGGTTTGTTATTCTTCAATGACTTGTATACAGACAGCAAAATTTAAACAGCATGGAATATGCCTCTTTTTAACTTACAATATATACTTTCAAGAATACAGCTTTAACCATTTTTTCTGTTGTTTTTGTTTGCAGTCCTACCTCCTGTACTCGTTCCAAGACACAGTGAGTTTAACCCTCACCTCAGCCTCCTTGCCAAGTTTCGAAACACTTCTCTGCACAGCGAGCCCCTGATGCCACACAATGCCACTTACCCGGATTCTTTCCAGCATCCTCCATGCACCCCTTTTCCATCATCCCCCAGCCACATGTTCTCCCAGTCACCTAACAGCATCAGCTACCCCAACTCACCAGAAAGCTCTTCTGGACCAGGAAGCCCCTATCAGCTCACGGGTAAGAATGAGCTTTGGGACACCCTGACTGAGGCAACTGAGGGTCTTTCCAGGGCTTGGGGTCAGGTGACAATTCTGTGCTCCCCCCAGACTGTAGCTGCAGATTGAACTGTTGGATAGAATGGATTTGGAATGTGATTTCTTGTGACTGTGTCCTGTATATTGTCTCTCAGTCCTTCTGACAGATGCTCAAGCAATTGAGAACTGTAGTCATCCCATTCCTGAAAGTGCTGGAGCGCGATGTTGTGATTACTCTGGGGAAAAAACTGAGCAGAGAAGCAGGTGTGGCAGGCCACCTTCTGTCCAAAGCTGCCCATCCAAGCTTCTGGAAAAGAGCAATTAGTGGAATTCAATTTGTGGAAAAGAGCACTTGCAAGACCTAAGTTAGGGGCCTAGGATGGTCAGGGTAGGAACCTTTAGAAACTCCTTCAAGGAGACAGGATAAAGTGGGGAAATTGATGTGCAGAAAGTTTTTTAAGTTTGTGGCAATCCTACTGACTGTATAAGTTTCAGAAAGTTTTAACAATCTGGGCCAGCACTGGGAGGAGTCACCAGGCAAGTTCCTGTGACTTTGGAACATGTTCCATAGTTCTGAGATTAGCAGGTTTATGTCACTCAGATTGTTTGTGTTGTGAACTCCTGACTTCGTACAGCTCTAATTACCTGAAAATTTATTTGTGCTGCTTTAGCTGTTAATGCAACACAGCTAAGAGCTAGTTTTAATATCAAAACATGGTTCAGGTTCACTTCAGCACTCTAACTTTCAAATAGTTTCAGTTATGTCAGCTTTTTCACAAAGATGAATTCAGATCAGAATCTTGTAATTTAACGTTTTAGTGTCTCAACTATGAAGCATTTCAATTCAGGTCCTTAATGATATGCCTATTTCATTTTAAGTGGAAGAAAGATGTTTATTTTACAAGGTGTTTGTAGCATTTGAACTTCTCTTAAGCTGAATGCTTTCAACAGAGTGTGATGTTTTTCCTTCCCTCTTCATTCATTGAATGTGCCTTCATTAATTTCTTCTCTAGATTTGTATTTCTGATTAAATCATATTTAGCAACACTGAAACATTTCGTCAAGTAGCAAGACTTGTTTGTCTTCTCCAATATTTTTCTTTCACCTCTGTGTTACTAAGCTGGATTCAGTGGAGCTGGTCCTGACAGGTAAATCAGGCCCATTCCAGCTGTGTGATGACTCTGACTCGTGCATTTAACTGAACTTGGGACCTCACAAAGCTACTTAAAAATGGAAGTGGCTCAACCTGAGCTTCAGTATATCACAGCACATGGCATGCTGATAAGCATAATTTGCCTGTGTAACAATCAGGGATGGAAGGCTATCTAAAGCAAACTGGTGTTACATCAAGAACCTTGAGAGGGATTGCTGTGACCAAATATAGATGTCAACAGTGCAGGTTTCTGCATCTCATGGAATTGTCTATACTCTCTCTGTAATCAGTGGAGGAAAACAGACACTCTTAGAATAAGATTCATTGCATCTTCTTGTATATGTCCAATACACTGCATCTGCCGGTTCCTATTTTTCTTTAGTGGATATATGCACACCTAAATGTGACTAGTTTAGGAGTAGACATCAAAAATATCCATATAACCACGTGATTCTGTGATTATATTCCTTTCTGTAATTATTTTCTCTTCCACTATTTCTTGATTTTGTTTTACTGTTTTTTGTTCGAAGGTTATGTCATCTTAGTGTTGGAAATATCATATAGTGTATGAAATTCCTGTGTTCTGAACTGTGGTTAAATAGAATAGAATAACATGGCTTACTTGGAAGATTCAGTGGTTGTCTCATGATACAGTTCACAGTTATCTACTCTGGGTGAAGTTGCTCCATTTTGAGGGTTAGCCAACAGACCCCAAACACAAGAGGGAATTTCAGTCTGGAACCAAGTTAAACCCTTCTTAAGGAGGCCCTTGGTTCTGCAAGCTTGTATATGGCTATAATTTTCATATAAGCCTATTGAGTTTCTGTTCAAATGAGACAAAACTATATACTTCTAGTGCTTAGGCACTGAATGTTGTCATTTTATAATGTGAAAATGAAGTCCTTTTTAATTTGGCTTTCTAAAGCCTCTAGCCTCTCTGGATAATCTCCACTGTAGAGTCACCTTCTGTTTTCTAGCTCATGTTGCTGTAAATGAAACAAGTCTGGAGCTAAGCAGTTTTGACTTGATACTTTTCCTCCCAATGTTTTCATGACATCTATTGCTCTTTGATGGGAGACTGAACAAACCAGGAGAGGGACAGGCTTCCCTTGCAGGACAGAGGAAAAAAATGACAAGTCTGGAGGGAGTTTTACCAAGTCTGATTTCTATAGCTTTCCATAGGCTTTTTTTTTTTACAGATTAAGAAGAAAGAGAGCTTTCTCCCAGAGGATCAAATAAAGTTAGTTTCTGCTCTTAAATCGTCATTCTCAAGTTTTAAATTAAAGATAGAATTCTGGAAATAACAGGCAAAACTGCATTACTTTCTTAGGGTAACAGCTGTTGTTAACAGAGAACTGGATTTTACATGGGTCTAGGCCTGAGGCGCTGTTGTGACTATCCCTCTCTCTTTCAAGTGCTGAAGGTCTAACATGACAGCTTTTCCTTCCCATCTTTGCTGAACATGCAATGGTCCTAATCTGGAGATGGAAGGGAGGTCAGATTCAGATTTGTGCTGTTTTCCAGTCTTCTCAAGCCAAACAATGCTGAAGTAGTAAAATATTCACCAGGAAAAAAACCAGGAGGAATTTACCAATGTACTGACTTAGGTGTCTTTCGTCCTTTCTTTCTCTGTTCTCTTTTCTTTCTTTCTGTAGTGGAAACTCCACCTCCACCCTACCATGCAAGAGAACCTCCAGGAATCCACAATGGACGATCAATGGATGCAATAGCTGAAAGTCAACTAGTCCTGTCTTTGCCCAACGGGGGTAAATCTGCCGATGGAGAAGCTGAAAGTAAATAACCATTTGTATTATTCTTTAAATAAAAACTTTTAAGAAAAAAAAATTATTAAATTGTTATTGCACAAGAAGGGTTAGTGATCTGCATTAATAAGTTTTAGGCAGTTTTGCAGTAAGGCTGTGTGCTAGATCCATCCATTAGCTAGCAGGATAGGTTGATGTAATATTTCCATGAATTATGTGCAAAGTTACAGAGTTTAGACCTTATTTGCATCCATGGACTATTACAGTTAAAAAGCTGTTAATGCAAGCAAACACTGCTATCTACATTGTAAAGATAAACATATCAAATCAGGGATGGTGGGGCAATATAACACACAAAAACATTAGCAATATCAGAACTCATTTCTTTATCACCTTCAGCTCTAGGTTTCAAGTACTTTAAACTCTTATGGTAGGGACCTCTTTACTGCCATCTTTGTATTAATGTTATGTTACTGGCTGGCTAGAAAAGAAAAGGACGTGTTCTAGTGGAGTACAAAGATATTTTGACAGAACATGGAAGTCTTTGTCATCTTCTAAGAATTCTTTAGTGGGAGAGGCATTAATGGTCAAAGAAGGGTCTGGGGTCCTGCTTGCACCCCTCAAAACAACTTGATGACCTCTCCAGCATGGCCTCTGCTACCTTTGGGCTAGTACTGGCTAGTACTGATGCCCCCACCATTCAGAGCCCATTGGTGCAGAGTAGGAAGGGGAAATGGAGCTCCTCTGCTGGCTTCTGCTTTGGCTTCCTGCTACTGCAAAGAAAAATCACCATTGTTCTTTTAGTCCATCATATTGTGTTCCTAAAGAAATGTCATTTCTAGAATGAGGACTGAACACTGCACACACATGCACATTAAAAAAACATTGCCAGCCTTCTGAAACAGTGAGGAGTGTGTATGTAGCATGGGACTGGAACAGAAGGAATGTGAGGGGATAGTGTTAATTATGGATGGGGAAACAGAATGGTCAGATAATAGCAAGTTAACAGACACCAATACTTTTAAATAAATTGTCAGGCTAGTTTAATCTCTTTATCACAGCCTACCATCCCTGATCACTATCTTAGTGAATATTAGTTGGAAGTTTATTAGAGGTTATGCACAGAGGTCCTCTGGGGGCAGGCAGGCTCACATGCCTGTGGTGTGCAGGCAGGATAAAGTTTCCTACTAATTCCTGTAGGACAAATGAGGCTCAGAGATTCTATTACATTTTTGAGTCTTTCTCTGTCTCTGACTTAGAAAACCTGGGCAGAGATAGATCCAAAAGAAATGACCTTGCTGACATTTCTGTTTACAGTCTCACATGGAAGCGGAAAGCCTGAAAGCATGCAAAAATTGGAGTGATTTATTACTTCTGAACTACAGAGTTTGGTATTAGGCTGAAGGCCTAATACCAAAAACTTGGCTCAGTTTTAACTTGCTTTGAGCCCATCTGTCATCCCTATCTCCTGCTGGTGTGCAGAACAGATGTATCCCTTACTATTTTCAGTGTATAGTTTGGTCCCCAGTTTAGTGAGGAATGTCTGTGTGGTTGATTTAATGCAGTGGAGTTTCCACTTTTAAGAATAAGTGGGGCTGCTCAGAGGCTTAGAGTTAAGCTGGTGCACCAGCCTTTTGCATGTTTGGGACTTCAGTCATAAAATCAAGAAGCAATGGAAGCTGCTGTTGGTATAAAGTATGACATAAGTGACTGTTTAGATGAAGAGATGGGGGGCTGAGAGTGGGAGGGAATGAAAGAAAACAGAGAAAAATTGTTTAAAAAATAATGCTGAGACCTGAGCATCTGCTTAACTTTATTTCCTACAGACTTTCGGCCTGTTTGTTATGAGGAACCCCAACATTGGTGCTCAGTTGCATACTATGAACTCAACAACCGGGTAGGGGAGACTTTCCAGGCCTCCTCTCGAAGTATCCTTATAGATGGATTTACAGATCCTTCAAATAACAAAAACAGGTTCTGCCTGGGTCTGCTCTCAAATGTAAACCGCAATTCTACTATAGAAAACACCAGGAGACACATAGGAAAAGGTAAGAGGAAATCCCCTCTCCTCAGGAATAGTATTCAGAGCTCAGAAGATCCATGCATTGCATTAACAAACCTAACTGATTCATCAGATGTGCTTGCCTTAAAATCAAACCTCTGACATTACTTCTGAAATAGAAGAAGAGCAGAGGATTCTTTTCTGACTGGTAAACAATCAGCAGAGTAACTCCTTACAAAGGCTATTTACTTGGCCAGCAAAGAGAAAAATGTTGTTTATAGTTGTGTGCTCTAATTTAGCAGTATGTATTTTCATTTTATTTATTAGAGCTTCTGGCAACTGGGAATATTGCCATTGAAATGCCACTAAAAGGATAATTGCTGGTGCCTCAGGGCTGCTTCTCCTCCCACCAAATAACAAAGGGAGATGGATGAAACACTTAGTAGTTGAGTTACTTAGCTGAAGAATTGTAGCTCTGGTAGAATTGTGTTTGTAGCTTGCCCCCCCCGCCCTGCCCCCCTCCAATGCGATTCCCTGCTTTGTGAGCTTTTCACTAGTAAATCTAAGGTTTGTATTCTCCCACCAGGGGCTGCTGGTGCAGCTCTGTATGCTCCAGCTCTGCTCCAGGTGTGCATACAGCCTCGGCAGGCAGTGGGACATGCTGCTGGTGCCAAGTTCGAGGAGACCACACCTGGACACGCATGGCCACACACACTCTGTCCGAGCTCCCCAGGGCTGTGTAGGGTTTGATATTCTCCCAGAACTTACTGTTGTTTGTGGTGGTGAGTCAGAAGCCCTGTGCCATGCTTCTCCATGCAGATGAAGCTTTGCCTGTTCTGGTACATCCAGTCTAGACTCATTATCTTGCCAACCCAGCCTCTCACCAGTAGCTGCTTGGGAATGCATTTCCCACTGGGCTAATTAACTCTAATTGTTCCACTCCTATTATCTTGTCAACCTCACCTCATTTCCCAGGCCTAGAGCAATATTTTAATTGGCTCTTGATAATTTAGTGTTGAATGACTGAATACGAGGAAGCTCTGAGACAAATGTGATACAGTTTTTGCAAGCAGCAGTGAACCTGAGGGCTGGAGCAGGCAATGTGGTGCTGAGCTCTTGCACTTTTCCCTGGAATGAAAAACACTTACGTGGCAGGTGCTACAGGTGTGTGCCATAGTGGTTCCTTGTGCAGAGTGCAAATGGGTTGTATGTCTAGTTCTAACTTACAAAATAAAGCAAAGCTTTACATCCTATCAGTGTAAGCTGTCAGAGGGATGTAGATCAAAGCTGAGCCTGGCCCTAAAAGCAGAATGACAAAAGATCCCAGCTGTCATTTGGTGATGGTGCAGCCTGTGACTTTCTGCCCCAAAATACGAAGAGACAGAACAGAAATAACATTAGGTAAATGCTAATGGTCTTCATCCTTTTAAATGTGAAGATCTGTCTTAATTGATTAAAAGTCCTTTAAAGTCCTACACTAGGAATGTGCCCAAGGGAAGGGAGCAGGTTGCCCAGAGAGCAGCTTAATATATCAGAGATCCTTAATTTTACTGCTCTTCCCTGTTTATGCAAATCCTAAAAAAACATATACAAGTGGAATACAAGTGGTACCAGTGCAGGCCTGCAGAAGAGCAGAGAGCTGCTACAGAAACCTATAGTTCAAAGGCATGGTGGACAGATGAAAGTTGTTGAAATGGATACAATTGTCACATGTTAACACGGGAGAAAAAAGAGTGAGTAAACAAGATTAGCTCAGTAGGATAAGGATATGTGATTGGATTGTCATCTAGAGTATCAGCGTGAAACCATTTCCTGGAAATACCACATCAAAGCTAAAAACAATCCAGAACACAATGCAACATCTACGAGCAATTGGACCTGTTTCAGCAGTCAGACTTCAAGGACAAAAAGGAACTTTTGATCAGTGTCAAAAAGATGTGGATGCTTGGAGACTGCTGAATTTTCAGTTTCTGCAGAGGCAATGAAATACCACTAAAACATATGGACCTTTGACTTAGTCTTCTACAAATATGTATTTAGCTGCTTAGTTTCCTTTAGGGCGCTTTCCTCTGGTGAATGAATACTAGAATAATAGGAGTATACACTGATTAGTGTTGTATTTGTTGCTTTTAAAAAGTTGACAAGAAAAAAAAATTTATAAACTCTACTTTCAGAAGTGGCATTGATGTTTTTGTTATTGTAGCACAATGTTTGGACAATGCCTTTGAAAACATTCCCTTTTTTTTCAGAAAATGGGTTACTTAATATACTTTAAAAACTCAGCCTTTAAATTTTTTCACCTTGGCATCCCCTGTGGTGACCCTAAATCAGTAACTACACCTGAAGATTTGAAATGTGGTGCACATTTTTTCTTTATTCTTCTCTCCCTACCTCTGTTCTCACTTCATCTGATTATTTCAGAAAGCTATATGGATTCCATCAAGATCCTTTCTGTCCTTCCCTTTTGTCCATTTCCATGGGAAGGAAGGTCAGGTGGTAACAGTCACGGTGTGCAGCACCCCACAGTGCCTGGTGCACTTGGAGCTGACGCTTTCCTGTCGCTGCTGTTCCCAGTGCAGCACCAGAGTGTGCTCTGAGCCGCACCCCTGCCACTCGCGGCTCATTTCAGATCTTGTGGGTGCTCAGAAGTCAAGTGATGGCTTGAAGACAGGCTTTAAGGTTCCCTTCTGAGTCACCCTGGAAGACTATGGGAGAATGTATTTTTTCCCAGATTCTTTTCCCACTCAACCTGCTTTCCCCCATGCCATTCCCACTTCTGTTTAGAGGCTGGTTTTTTCCTAAGGATGTGCTGCTGCCCCTTGTTGTTATGACTGCAGAATGATGAACAGACTGGGAATATGTAACCAGTCTTTGTATGTATGAAAGACACCAGGAATAAAACTAATTACAGCTGCATTATTAAAGCAGAGTTAACAGTAGCTTTGCAGGCAGTCTGCTGAGGCTCTGTGAACATTTGTGTGCGTTTGAAGGGCATACCTAGTATTAGAGAGGATTTTATTTTTATTTAGTGGTGGTTTTTACAAGAACAAAGAACTGAGTTCTTCCACCTCTCTTGGCCATGGGAGGGGTTTGTTTCCCCTGATCTAGCCATGGGAAGGGTGACTGTCTGGGCATTTTCACAGAATGACTTCTCCCCCTTCAGGTTGTGGCTTCATGAGCACTTTTCAAGCAGTCAGGGTCCCCATTGCCACACTTGTACTGATGGAAGATCTCACAAGATCTCACTGAAAATAAATGTTGGTTTGTTTGTTTTTAAGTTTATTAGCTGGTTCAGTTCCTCAGCCTGGACAGCAGCCCAATCCTCAGCTGTTGCTGCCAGCATGAAAGCAGGTGTGTCAGCAGGGGCAGGGAATGGGAGAGCCTTTTCAGCACCTGCACAGACTTCCATGGCTTTAAGCTGGCTCTGAGCCTGCACTCTGTAGCAGATGGAGTGAATCATCTGGTCACAGTGCTCTCTCCATCTATCAGCTAGAGAAGGCATTTGCACAGTTATCATCTTACAGATGATCCCCAACTTCAAGGTTGCTGAATTAGGCTAAGATAAATTCTTCCACTCTAATTTCCCCAAGTCACAGTCAAAATTTGAGTTAGTATTGTTAAGTCACTTGAACACTGAAAAGTTCACAAGAAAATCAGGCATTTTCTTGCTAAATGTCACTTGGAACAGGATCTAATGAGTAAGTCACATCATGTAAATGCAAATACATGGTTCTGATATGGCAGATAAAGCAAAATACAGAAAAGCCATTTTAAGTACACACCATGCTCTGTTTTAAATGTGTGACAGTAGGATCCTGTAGAAAAACAGTGCAGTGAAGTAGGTCTTGGCCAGTGCACATTTGCTTAACAGCAAAAATACGCTTAGCTGCGTAATGCAATCGTGATTTTTCAGTTCTTGGATAGTTTTGACTCATATTTAAAATACGGTTAACATGTGTTTGATGTTTATGTATGTGTATTTTGTCATAAAGTACTATGCTCTTGGGTAAAAGTGAAAAAACCTGCACTGAGAAACAAAGATTCTGGAAGGATCCTGGGCTGGTATGCCCAAAGCAGTAAAATAATTAATTACTGGCATAAGGTGTGTTGTGAACAATGGAGAAATAATACATGCTATTTTTTTTTCAAGGTGTTCATCTTTACTACGTTGGTGGGGAGGTTTATGCTGAGTGTGTCAGTGACAGCAGCATTTTTGTGCAAAGCCGCAACTGTAACTACCAGCATGGTTTCCACCCAGCCACGGTCTGCAAGATCCCCAGTGGCTGCAGCCTCAAGATCTTCAACAACCAGCTCTTCGCCCAGCTCCTTGCCCAGTCAGTCAATCATGGTTTTGAAGTGGTGTATGAGCTGACCAAGATGTGTACTATTCGAATGAGCTTTGTTAAAGTAAGGATTCTTTGCTTTCTCTTGCATCCTTGCTAGCTTTGGTGCAAAACTAGATCCCATCAAATCCATTCCAAGGGAGGATGTAGATACCCAACCTTCGAATAGCAATTCATATTGCCTGTTTTCCAGTATTGCCTTAAACTTACAGGTGCTCAAAATCAATAGCTTTTGTGGTCAACCTGAAAATCTCTTGGATTACAAAATTTAGGTGTTCCATAGGCTCTCTGTGGAAAATAGGCAGAGAATGCATAGTGAAGTTCCCCCACTGATTGTTTAAAAAGTTCAACTCAGAAGGGCTTAGCAACATATAAATGTTGTAGCACATATCTTAGGTAGTTGTGATCTCCCTATTGTTACTGGTTTGCAATAGAATTTGATAGAGCCATTGATCTGAAAAGAATGTCCTAATGTATTTAGGCCAATTTACAGTCTCACCAGTACCATAGACTGGTATATATTGTCTCAGTCAAGAAACACTGGGTCCTTCTTCATCCCTCACTGAGTTTGCAGAGAATTGTTGTTGTTTGCCATCTTCCTGATCCCTGACAAATATTGTCTTACTTTCTGATGACATTCACTCTGGCCAGCCCTACAACCAGAAGGGCTTCTTGCAAGCAGAACAGATAACCCAAAAGAGCATATGATCTTCCCCCTGTTATTTGGAAGAGACAGGAGGCCACCAAATCCATTACTCTTCTGATGTCCTTCATATCTGAATTTCACAGTCTGACTGCTCTGTGGGAAATCTATCAGTCTGTGGGACTTTCTCAAATCTTTTGAATGGCCTTCTCACCAGAACAAGATCTCTCAACTTCTTTTAGCACTTAGGATTTATTTACATGCCTGTTGTAGCCTCTAACCCCCAAAGAATGGCAAGTGTTTTGAGATAGTTTCCAGATGATGCTAGGCTAACTTGCTATAGTGCTGCTGAGGAGAGCTGGCAGCAATGTTCAGCCTGAAACTAGAGCAGTTGCACCATTAGAAGCCTGTAGTCCTGCTAGGTACCATAAAAATGGCTTGAGTATGTTCCTCTGTCTTGCAGATTTGTTTCTATACAAATGACTGAATTGAAATGGTTGAATTCTCATCTAAGATACCAAAAAGTACTTGAGGCTCAAGTCCAGTTTCCTTAAGTTCTACAGAGCCGATGAGTTGAGTCCTATATATATCTTTCTGGTCTAACTTTTTCTAGCCATCCTTGGGGACCCATCTTCTTAAGTCTTCAAGAGCATTAAGAGCGCCCTGTAATCTCTCCCAAGAGCCCAAGCCAAAATCTCCATGACCATGCTGTTGCTTTGTTCTTGGGAGGGAACTGATATCTTGTTCACATACAAGCATTAGGGCAAAAAAAAAAAAGAATTCAAGAAACCCAACAAACAGCATTTTCTTTAATGGAAGACATGAATGGGCATGTTGTTTGTAAAGGCAGTGTAGCCAGTTAAGCAATATTTTCATTATCTCAGCAATTCAGGGGCAGGCTCTTTGATGTGTTATCTGCCTCCATGCCCAGCATGGCAGCAGAAATAGTGGTGTTGATGCACTGTATAATGCTGCTGCCATATTATCACCTTGCTTTGTTGAAATAACAGCAGCTATTATTGTGCCTCAGGCACCAGAAGCCCAGTGCAAGGAGTTATTCTGAACTCTTTCCCATGACGTCTGGGAAATTGCTATGCAAATCTCATCTAGGCTCTTTCTTCCTGGCCTGCAAATATGCTTTCCTGTATTCAGTCTTCCCAAAATATTTCCCTCCCAAGGAGTGAGCCCTCCTGTGTTCAGTCTGGGGCCAGGAGTGACCCTGGGTGTTGGGGATGCAGTGCCAGAGGGGCCTGTGGTCTGTCAGAGCCACAGTCCAAGAGAGCCCTTGTGTGCAGGGCAGTGCTGTGGCTTCTCTGCTGACTCGTGTCCAGATACTGCAGGTCACCTACAGCCCAAAGGGCTGGAGACCCTGCCTCTGACCCCACCAGTGCTTGAGCTACCAGCTGGGAGGCAGGGATGGGTAGGGAGCAACACACGAGAAACTTGTCAGGACTGTGCCATCTTCTGTATGCAGGTCATGGGACAGAGGGAGCTGAAGGTCTTGTCCCCCCGATGCCCTTTGTGTGCCCACAAAGCAGCTGAGAGGAGCTCAAATGCGGGTGTGTCATCAGTGAGAACAGCTTCCATCCACTGAGCACTGCTGATAACCAAAGCAGGATGGCTTTTGCCACCTCTCCAGAGCTGAGGCAGCTGAAACACAAAGGGAAGAGATGGAGAGTTTCTCCGAGCCAAGGTGTGAACCCGGCACAATCCCTCTCACATTTCTCTGGGTCTTGGAGCTAAGCAGAACACCCAGCAGACTTGAAAGTTCAGCACTCTGGGACATGGAGCCTAGGCTGGAGAGAGCTGTTGCCCACAGGAGGTGGGAAGTGTTGGCAGGAGCAGCAGGACCCATGGGGGTACCGGTATCCTCTTCCCACCATCGTGGAAAACACCACTGCAGCTTTGAAAGTTGTCCTCACTTCATTCCCTTGTTAAGAGAACTCCAGATCTGGGCTCCTCTCAGTCGGGGGGTGACAGAGGCTACCTGCAACCCAAGAGTGATATACAGGGAGCACCAGGGTCCTTTCCTCCTGGCATTTCCCCTGGGGGTGCTCCAGCCACAGACAGAATCGCTGGGAGTGTTCGGGAGTTGCCAGCAGAGGGAGATGGCCAGCCACCCGCCAGGCTCCCCCAAATCTGGCACATTGTGCTTGAATCCTGTAATTGCTATTCCTCTAGATTTTCTGTCCTGCCTGTCAGCAGGGTGTGCCAGCTCCTCTGACACTTGCTCTCCTGGCTGTGTATCTTCACTGCAGTTGAGCACTTGTGACTTCACCATCTTAGAATTCTGACTGTGCTGGCATTTTATGCAAACACTTACAGAACATCAATCTGAGATTCTGTGAACACAGGCTCTTTCTAGTCTGATAAATGTTCTGCAGTTCAGGAAAATGCTGTCTGTTTGGAAGTACTCTTTGGGCTTTGGTGGGTCCATAACTTACTCTTCTGCTTTCTTTCCCCTTTTCTTCATTAATTAACATGGATTTTACCCAGACCACTTATGGTGACACCTTGTTTTAGTGTTGATCCTAGTTTTCCAGCTATTATCTAAAGAAGTGGCTGCTCTGGCAGCCACAGTTGTCTGAGCTGCTCAGCACTCTTAAATTTTGTGACTTTGGCAGTCATCAGTCTTAACATACCTCTATGTCCTTTTTTCATGACAAGAATACCAACCTGCCTGCCTACCACAATGACAGATATGACTCAGTGTCTGATCAGCATCCCACAAATGAAGATCCTCATCCTGTACTGAGACCATGTTTTGCACATTGCCCTATGGAAATCTGAGTTCAGCTCTGCCAGTGAGACATCTGCTGAGCAGCAAGACTCTGGGCTGTAACTCGCATGCCTTGTGTTGCTGTGACGTCAGGCTGCCTGCTTAGCACTGTTTAGACGCTGTGCCTGCTTGAATCGTAGGATATGCTGAGTTGGAAGGGATTCATCAGGATCATCAAGTCCAGCTCCTGGCCCTGAACAGCACTATCCTCAAGAATCAAACCCATGAGCATTATCTGAACACTTCTTGAACTCTGTCAGGCTTAGTGCTGTGACCACTTCCCTGGGATGTGCCCAACCACCCTCTGGGAGAAAAGCCTTTTCCTAACTTAAACCTGTTCCTTGAAGCATGGATACTTCAGGTTTTCTTTTCTCCCTGCCAGCACCCCATCCCCATATTCTCTCAGATGCTTCATATCCTTTATCTTCCCCAAGAGAGCTGGAGAAATCACTGCAGGACTTCCCACAGCAGACAGCTGGGAACTCTTTTTGGGAAAGAGGACATGTTCTAGGATAGAAAACCTGTGGAAAATATTTATACATAGGCTAAGTATGGTACATAGGAACTGCTGGAAGTTTCCAGAGGTTTAGATAAATACTTAGAAATTCAAAGGTCTTAGACTCACAGGATGAATCTCTACCAATACATGAAGGAGTGTCCAGGATCATTCCTAGTTCCTGTTAATGAAAGAGGCTGGCCTGCTTTTTGTTGGTGCCAGACAGCAGTCTGCCAGACTTTCCTGGGCGTGTCCCTGGGGTGCAAACAACAGGGACCATTCCCCATGGGCTGTTTGCAGGCAGCCAAACTTGGAAACTGGCCTTTCCATGCCAGTTGTTCTCTGCACCTGGAAGTGTGACTGAGATTTTTAATTTAATAGCATCGAGTCCCTGGTAATTATGATAAGAATGATCTTAAAAGGGAGTAAAGTTTCCTGAGAAAATTATCCCTAGGATAAAGCATTAAATCTTGGGAACTGGGGGGGGGAGGCAGGTGGACTATCTGTAGTTGTTTTAGACTATCAGCACTGGAGTTGTGATTTAATGTTTTGGGTGTTTTTTTTAAAAAAACCACCTCACTTTTTGGTCCCTTTATAGGGCTGGGGAGCAGAGTATCATCGCCAAGATGTTACAAGCACGCCCTGCTGGATTGAGATCCACCTGCATGGACCATTGCAATGGCTGGATAAGGTGCTGACACAGATGGGCTCACCTCACAACCCCATCTCCTCTGTCTCTTAAGAATCATCTCTAGAATTCCCTTAGGATGGATGCTATTGCAGGCAGTGGCTTATAGAATTCCCATGAACAGAAGCTTCTATATGTAGATGTATGTAGATGTAAATATATCTATACATAGTCTACTCTCTTTTTTTAATTTTTTTTTTTCATTTTGTGGTTTCTAGTTACTCTGATGCCAGTACAATAAGTTTAGAAATTCGGGTATAGCATATCTGTTCCCTAGTACAAAATAAGCCAAATTCCTGCAAAAGTGTCAAACATTTCCTGTGAGCGTCTTCATTCCCCAGCCAAGCCAGTAAACAGTGCAAAATCCCAGCACTTTCACGTGGGTTCAGAAATCTGGCTGTAGCTGTTCCTAGTAGGTGAAATTCACCCCTCTGCAGCAACCCAAGTCAGATCTCTGTGCCATTTATATTCATCTTACGTCCTGATTTCAAGTCCCGAAGAGGACCTGAGGCGGTGCACAGGACTTACCATGGAGATGACTTTTATCTAGTGAACTGAAGGACTAAACTGCCATTCCAGTCTGTCTCCCTACTGCAAAGCACGATGGGACAACAAATCCTCTGAAGAGCTGATGCACACTGTCTCTCCTGGGATTTGGCAGGAGGAGGGAGCATGTTCAGCACAGGAATCTTATCTCAGAGCACTCTGGACAATCTGAGTAGTCTGATACTGCTAACATAGTAGGGTACGGTACTGCTGCACTGAAAAGCAACAAGCTCCTAAGAAAAAAAAATAATTTAAATATATGCCCATGAGTTAAAAAAAAAATAATTAACTTCCAGTGCTTTTTTGCAAAGTACATACATACTTGCATATGTGTCCAGCATGTAAACTAAAGCCTATCCATTCTACAGTATTGATGTAGTTTGTTTTAAAGTTAGGACTGTCTGTATTTAGACTGCTGTGCTGATATCAAGGGTACACCTAAAAGGGACTGGAACTGTGATTCAGAAAAGGGAAATTAAGTGTGCATTGAAAGAAGCAAATAATTACTTTATTATTCATCTTGGGAGCAGAAAGCCCAACACTCAAAGGATGCAGTGTGAAGGAGATGGGAGTCAGCCATGTCCATCCCCTGTTCTGGGCCAGTCCTTGGGATCTGATGGCTTTGCTTGGGTCTGACTGAGAGGGCTTCCCTGCCAGTCACTCCATACATCCCTGTGGGTGGTTTCTCATCTTTGATACAGGCTTCCTCATCTGCTGAGCTTTTGCCTTGCCTGCAGAGGATGGTGAGGTAGCTTAAGTCACAAACAAATGAAGAGTGAATCCATGTGCAGAACCTTGTCTGTGTTCATTCTGTAAGCAGGGAAACCTATTGCCCATACCCTAATCCTGCCCTTGCAAAATGCTGTTCACTTGGAAACCTTTCCTGAGAAGTCAGGTGAAACTCTTACTACATTTTGATGGTCTTTCCTTTTGCTGAAAGAGTCGAGTATTATTTCTTTCCAGTCCACTGAAAATTGTTTTTATTTAAGGGTCAAAAAGAGCGATAACATCTCCAACATCATTCCTCCATAGAACAAGTAGAAATATTAGTGGAAAAAAAATGTTTTTCAGAATATTTATTTTCTTCTCACACAATAACTGGTGCTACACATTTTGCTGCATAATTAGAGGAGGACACCTGAAATCTTCAGCTGTATCACACATGCAAAAGGAAATAACATTCACTGGAAAGACAGTGAGTAAACAGTGTTACTTCATTTGAATGTATCTTAATGCCTGCAGCATTAGCAGGGCACAGAGGGATAAATTTTTGTTAAGTTTGAGCAGTAATAGAAAGTTGTATAGGAAATTTGTAAGTGTGAAGAACCCTATTCTGTCACCATTTGATGTCAGCAGTGTCACTGTGAGATAGGAAAAATTTTACAGTCTCTTGCAGCAATGTAATCCAATAACAATAGTAATAATATACAGAAATTCCAGGTGTGCCATTTACTATTTAGCAGACTCCAGAGACATCAGTTTGGAAAAATGCATTTTCCTCAGCTCTCTCTGTCATAAGTGATCAGGTACTGGTAACATTTTTTGGCATGTTTATTGCCCCTCTTCTCCAATTGCATCTTTGTTCCAGGATGAGCACCTTTTGATTTTGCTCATTCCTTTTTTTTTAGCAGCTAAGGACAGAGGAAATCACCTCTACTGTCCAGGATCTACCTCTGTCCCTTATCCTAGATTCTTCCTTGCCTTTTAGGCTGAAGCCTCCTTCTCTTTTAATATAGAGAGAAGCCTAGGAGTTCCTTTTAGACATTCCAGCATTGTCATCCTCTTCACAGAGAGCAAAAGGAAATGTTCTGAGGTGTATCTGCTCTTGGGCAGCTCCAGAACTTGGTTTTCTGTCAGTGCTGCAGAGAAAAATTGGATGGCCAGTGAAGAGAAGGAGCTTCTTCTGGGGCATTATTTGTTCAATCACAAGGATCTCAAGAAGGTGAAATACACTGCACTCTGAGCATGCTTGTGCCTTCCCACTGAGTATAAGGGGAACTCAGGATCATTAGCTCACATGCAGACTGCTACACTGGATGTATCCAAAAATAGATGAGGGGAACCCCAATGAAGGTGTGGTGACTTTCCCAGCCTAGTAATGATGCTTGTTCACTAAGTGTTTGCTTGATTTAACTGGAAGTTGGTAAATTCCAGTTAAAGGAAGTTTTTCCTTTCCTTTATGTCTACCTTTCTAGTAATAGTTTTACAAATCGGATTTGGCTTCCATGCAGTCCATATATGCATCTCATTTAAGGCAGTCACTTTAGTACTGCCTTGCTAGTAAGAAAAGAGGCGTTTCTGGAGCATGATTCTTCTGACCCATTTAAAACACCTGTATTAGGATGAGATGAATTTCAGCAAATTTAACTATTTGCTGAAAACTGGATCAAAGCACTTGATTCTGGGCAATTCTGGCAACAGCCATCCCAGTTTTTAGCCTTTGGGAAGGCTGATATCACCGTGTCAGTTGTGTCCTATTTTGTTGGTTTCTGGGGGCTGCGCAAACATGCAGAAGCTGACAGCTCCTCCCCAAAGCCCACAGTACATGGGAGGAGTGGTAACAGTGGATGAGACAAAAAAGTAAATAAGATGACCCCTGCCCAGATGCAGAGATAGAAAGTAAGGCTAATAAAGGCTAATAAACCATTTATTTCCCTTTCTTTTTGAAGAAAGTCTCTTTTACAGGCTTCTGTAATATATGTGACTTGTAATTGGTTGAAATTCAGGTTTCTTACAATTTACAGCAATATAACTTTGTGTCTCTAATGTCTTCCTCACTTTGGAAGGAGATAATTTCTGCTCAAAGGTCTTCATGAACCTTTAAACCTGTAGTCAATTTAAGGTCTTTATAAATGTACTACTCATTAATGCTCAGGCTGTGGAGACAGTCTTCCTGAGAGATTTAAAACCACTTACAGCAAGACTACTTAGTTGAAGGCAGATTTTTTAAATGGTTTTTTTGAGTCATCAGCAGTTCATTGCCTCTTAAAAGTTTCTGTGGAGGAGTACCATGCATCAGCAGGCAGCAGTGGGAGCCTAATGAGGCAGAGGCACAAAGCACATTCAGCAGAGTACGTAGACCACTTGTTTTCCTATTGAATAGTCAAGAGAAGATGACTTTAGTTGCTGCCATTTCTTCAGCAGCACCAGTATTAATGTGCTGTTTGTATCCAGAGGTGACAGGAGCAAATCTTGCACCCTGACTGCCTGGAGCCATGCCATGGCACTGCTGCTTGGGTGGCTCAGTCCCATCCCCTTGCCTTGGAAAAGCTGCCCAGGTACGGCACAGCAGTGGCTGCAGCATTGCAAGGTGCAGCACGTGCTTGGCCTCCCCATCAGCAGCTGTTCCACCAACATCTTTACTCCTCATCAGAATGCTTCCCCGAGCTCAGTCTGAAGGGTAATGTATCAGAAACATAAAGGGCAACTGTGACCCAAAGTAGCATCTGCTGGAGTTGAGGAAATCCCTTCCATGTCTCCAGCAAGTACTGTGTCAAGACTTTCACTGCCCTGAGCAGCCTTCTCCAAGCAGTTCCTGTCTGGAGCAGGGTGTCAGACTTGATGCCATGGCGAGATCCCTTCCAATATATATTATCCTTTGGGTCTCTGTGGAGATTCAGTGATAACTGGTTGCCACAGGAAGGAGCTCTCTGTTAGCAGCAGTTTCAGGATGAAACATGTTTCTCCTTAGCTATTTCATATTAGTGTTCCCTCAGCAAAAAATCAGCACTCCAAACATTTCTCGCTGTAAACATCTTCACCACACCCTTCTTAAAATGCAGAAAACAAGGCATTTGTGACTGTAACCTTATCTAATCTGCCCTTGTTCTTCCTGCTTACAACACCCACCTTTGTCTATCAGCTCTACAAACGAATCTCACCAGTGACTAAGGAGTTGCACAAACAGCTGGATTTACAGAGGCAGCTCAGGCAGAGATTTTGCTTCTTGACTGCATGGAAACAATTAATAAAAAAGCCTGCTCAATTTAGGAACTTTAAAGAGTATTTAGGAACTTTAAAAGTAACTTACTAAGTATAAGACTTATGTTCTTTGATCAAGACTGCTCTGGTACAACCATAACTTTTAGGAATACTTTAGCACTACATGGTGCTCAGCAAAGGAAAGAAACATTACATCCTCTGTACTATTCACCTCTTCCCCTGGCTCCCCATAACCTAACTTAGTACAACCAAAATGAAACACAACAAAAAAAGATCAATGAGTCATAAAGTAGAACAATTAAATACCATTTTTCAAAGTTGAGAAGTGCTGCCCAAAATGTAAATTTATATCACAGAAAGGCCAAGTAGTTATAGGACCAGTGGGTAATGGCTTTAACTGAAAGAGGGTAGTTTTAGTTAAGATATTAGGCAGAAATTCTTTATTGGGAGGGTGGAGAGACACCCCACCCCAGGAAAAGCTGTCCCAGAGAAGTTGTGGATGCCCCATCCCCAGAAGTGTTCAAGGCCAGGTTGGATGGGGCTTTGAGTAACCTGGTCTACAGGAGGGTGTACCTGCCCATGGGAGGAGGCTGGGACTTGATCATCTTTAAAGGTCACTTCCAACCCAAACTATTTGATGACGATGATGTCCCAAGCCAGAAACAAGATTTCCTTGCTCTGGAGAAATCTGAAGAACAGGCTGTTACTTGAACTTCTGAAACCAAGCCCTTCTGAGTGAAGGGAGACCCCACTGAAGGGGCTGAGAGAATTTTTATAGAGGATTTACAGTTCATGGGTGTTCCAGTAGCCAGAAATGCACTGAGATGATGAAGAGACTGACGAGGAAGAGGGAGCATACAACCAGATAAGCCCAGTGGTCATTGCTGGAGGTATCAAGGCAGTACATGCTCAGGCAGCCACTCAAGGCCTGTTCTAGGAGCAGCTTGAAGTACCGCAGTCCTTGCTCGGGTTTTTCCTATACACCCAGCCTGGGAGAGTGTGCCAGCTTCCTGATTAAGCCATTCGATATAGTGGGACAAATGGTGTCCATGTGCTCCAGAGAGTAGCTCTGGTTGCATTTGGGAACCACACTTGGAAGATTACACTCTGCCTCTCTGCAAGACTAAGGAGGAGCTCAGCTTTGGGGCACTGTTCAAGGACACTATAAACACATCCAGTATGTGCTCCTCAAAGAAAGATGCAGTCTGAACAGAAACTGCACAACTGAAAGATGTGGACTGTATATAGAGAGAGCATCTGACCTGGGAATTGTGACAAACCAGCTCATTTCAAGATAAGGTGGGAAATTGCAGTGCCCAATGGAAAACAGTCAACAGGAACCTTCATGAGGACTCCTAACTATGAAATCAGATTTTAAACAGTACCTGAGGATGGACAAGTGTGCTTCCCTAAGAGCAACTAAGAGGTCAAGTTGCCACGAAAAAAGAGCGTGACATAGTTGGTCCCATCTTGCAGCAGGGAGAGAGATTCTGTGAGACTTCAGATCTGTGAATTAAAAAGTTCTCAACCTGGAGGCTTCACTGCAGCCACTGAAACAGGGCTTGTTCCTCATGGCAGCTCCAGGACTACCTTTCTGCAAGATACAGGAAGCCTGAGGGCCATTTAGTCTTTGTTCAGTTGAGAGAAATCGCTTTGCGACTCTAGGATGGACATACACTTCTGTATGCTGGGGACCAGCACAGAACACAGCCTTTGGTTTGTACCCATCCTCTACCCATAGGAAGCTCCAGAACAGCCAGGAACAGCCAGAATCCTGTTATGTGTTCACCCCAGGGCTTTCCAGACATCCTGCCCAGGCGTGCCTTATATTACATTGCCATACTGATGCCACATTTCTCTGCCAGGGAGGTGAGGCACACGAGAATCCTAGCAAGAGGACACCTCCACTTGCACCTGGGCCATGCTTGCAAACTTGGTGCCTGTGTAGATAACAAATCTAATTTGCAGGCCATGTCTCTCACGCAAGGTAGACATAACCACTATGTCCTCCAGAGTCAGCCTACTCTTCATTACAGTCAATGTGAACATTTGCAGCTAATTGTGAACACATTTTAGATCTTCAGTCATAGTGTTTTTATTATCCATGGATGCTGCTATTTTATATTCTGTGTTAGTATTCAAATAATATTGCATATGAATAGCATAGGGTGAAATAGACCAAGCAGTTAATAATTTTAAATACAGACCTCATCAGCAAAGAAAAGCTAGAGAAAACTTGGTAAAATCGGACCCCTTGCACTTTCACAGTAGTGAGCGAGCACATCATATTTCAAAGTGGTTTATTTGATGATAAAGTGTGTGTTGTCTTATTAATTCACAGTTATGTCCATGAGAAGCTTTGCCAACAAGAGCAAGGGAACAAACATAATGATGAGCAGAGAAAATGCACATTCAGATAAATTTTCTTCACTTACTCAAGCAATTGGAGTTTTTAATTATTTATACTTTTAAAGTACAAGTTAAATGTACCACAGCCTGCTTTCTGCAGATAAGTCAGTGTTAGCAATTTAAACCTTCATTTCATATCACCTCTGTGATATAAATGGGGTTGAGAAGTGAGACAAGAAAGTGAAGAAACAGGCCTTTTTGTGTGGATCAATGAAGCCATGAAGTTGCAAAGCACTATGCAAGGGGCTAAAATGGTGGATTTGAGCAAGGAGTGTTAACTATGGGGTTGTGTTAACTATAACCTATCAGTCTGGTGAGAAATGCACTGTGAGTCATCCACAGATTAACAAGAGTGACTTATGTCTATGAATAATTCTGCCCCCTGTTTTCCATCAGAAGCAAAGCAAAACATCAGCACTATCCACAAGCATTACTCACAGTTTGTGACATTCTGTAAACCAGCATAGGTCGCTGTATATACTTGGGCTCTTGCCTCTGGGGAGTGAAAACTTGCAGACATAGCTTCAGGGGTGCGAGAGATCCGGGCAGCTCGGAGCCCTCCAACCACCCCAGAATTCCACACCGTGTTGTACTCAGAAAGATGGAGAAGGACTGCTAGCCAAGGGGGCACTTTCACAAGCATTCCTCCTCCTGCATTTGATTTGAGGCATTCTGAAGACAACACATTTAGTCTGAACACTTTTTAACACGCTCCACTTTCTTTGGCCAGAATTATTCTATTGTAAAAGGGATTATTCACGTCTTGTGTTTTACTGTTAATAAAGATTCTTCTGTTTTAAGAGCTCCTTCCCTTGCTGTCTCCCATTCTTCTCTTTCAAAGAGTTTGGCTGTAGGTCCCAGTATGACCACAAGTGACTTTGGGAAATGGAGCATTTAGAAAGCATTTATTCACACAAATCAGTCTTAGGTAAGAGGAATCAGTAATTGCACTAAGTGAGTAATGGGACGCTCGACACAAGAAAATGTATTGAAAATTAATTCAGCATAAAATCTCCATGTACAGTGTATGAATCCCTCACTGTCCTGTGATAGATTTGATGATTCAAGAGGATGGTTCAGTTTTCTTTTGATGGGGATAGCTCTGATCTGACAGGCAGTCAATGAACAGTGATGCTGCCCTGTGACAGAAGCCTTCCCTCTGGACCAGACTGACGTTAGTGGAAAGACAGACTTGCAGCTGCATGGTTCTCGAACTGCTCAAGGACAAAGAGAGATATAGTAAGAATGTACTCTTACAGATGTGTTGTGTTTTCATCTTCCTAAAATTCAGATTTTGTTCTGCAATAACAGAAGGGAGTAGAAAACATAATGGGCCTCAGAGCTACGCAGACAGTGCTGGCTTGGGAATCCCATCCAATCTTCTGCCCAAACAGGAGAGTGCTGCTACCAGCACATCTCCCACTGTCTGCACCAGCCTGATGGTGCTGCTATCACAGATCACCAAAAATACAGGATAGGTGAGCTGCACTCTGCTGAACATCTCTGTGCACAGCTTCAGCAACTGCCATTTGTTTTGACATAGACAACTTGTTCAGCACTGTCTCAACAAACACTCCCTGTGCCAATTTTCTGCCCAAGGGTTTGGGTTTTTTAAAAGTTTAATCAGACCTTCCACCTAAATGAGCTTTTAAAAGTTTACCATTTAAAAGAAAATCAAATACATTATTCTACAATTTTTGTCAATTATGTTTTCACATATATTCTTATACACTGAAAAGTAACCAGATTTTGCTTAAATCTAAAATAACTTTCTATAACAAGACCTTGAAACACAAAATGCCATCTAGTCAACTGGCTGTTTGAGCACCGGAAGAAAAACCCATACAAATTTAACAAAACAAAAAAGAACAGACTTTTTTTAAAGAAAAACCAAAGATTTTACTCACTTATTGGTCCAGAACTGTTTATACAAAGTTTTTCAAGTTCTTTTTTAAAGAACAACTTGCACAATGCTAAATACAATAAATCCCTACAGAACAAATTGTGTATATACAAAAAGCAGTGCTTGTAAAAATACATAAGACTAACAAATACTGATGAAGAGATATTATTTAGTGGATTAAACTGCTGCAATATAAAAGTAATACTTGATAATAAGCACCTAACCCCTTTTGATAATTTCTATTCAGAAATGTGGCTTAATACAAAACTATTTTTATAAATAAAACATGGGATTTAACACTTACATAATATAGTGTTTGGATTCTTAACCCAATCAATTTCAAGTTCATTTTAATTGGCTGAAAACCTATGAAGTCTAGCACTGCAGCTGATTAGAGATCTGTTGTCTAAATAAAAGAATTTTAACTATACTTTTTTAAGAAGAAAAAGACTAGATTTTGAATTATTTACTATTATGAGTTAAAAGATTTTAAATCTAATTTAATTTAGTCACTTAAAAATGAGTGGTATTCTAATCTGTAATTAAGTTATATTTCCCATATAAAAAAATTAGTAATTTCAAATAACTCCATGTAACAAGGTCCAACTCTCAGTTTCATACTTTTCACCTGATACCATTTAAAGCTTTCTGCCATTTACCACTTTAGGAACTTCTAAATGCAAATTCTTTTACATGCGATGCACAATGAAGCATTTCAAACCTACTCAACTCGCAGGTAATAAACAGATCACCTCTTGTACTTTTCTAAACTGCTGGATTGACTTCTTGATGGCATGTTGTCTTTGCCTTTAGTGCAAGATTCTGCAGGACATAAATGTCTCATATCCCTGAGCAACTGCTGTTAGGTAATGCCACTGGACTGGCTCAACTTCAGAATTTTGTTTCACAATGTCCACAGAAAGTAACTGATTTCCATCAATGATTGTCATCAAAGACTGACTTAACTGTAAATGTTTATATAGAAAAATGTTAATTTATTATAACTTTGGTAGAAAAGGGTGTACAGCTAAACACTGCTACTATAAACAATCTTTTATTAACATATTAAATATTAAAATGAAGGTTTAAAAATAATTGGAAAAGACTTCCCCATATTTCAAAGGTAACATCCCCTTAACAGATCATGGAGCCAGTGCTACACGGAGTAAGAGGGTAGCACTGATTACATGAGCTCAATTGGGAATTCTGGAAAAAATCATGGACTGGCCAGAAGATTTTGGAGCGTTGCCAGAGGAGAAGACTTGTGCCAAGAAGCACCCCCACATAACGAGTTACCAGAAGATGAAAGAGGCTATGCCCTATTTAGTGACAGATCCTGCTGGGTGGCAGGAAACCATCAGAGGTGGACAAGTCATTGAGGCTGCTGAAGAAAAAGGCGAGTCAAGCCAGTTTGCAGAGGTGAAAGCCATCTGAACTAGCCCTAGATATTGCTGAACGATAAAAGTGACCTGTCTCTATCCTAACTCCTGGACGGTGGCTAATGCCCTGCAGAGGTGGCTTCAAAAATGGAAGAAGACCAATTGGCAACACAAGGATAAACCCATCTGGGCTGGACAGCACCTGCACTGGGGCAGGACATCAGTGCACAGGTTGAAAACATGATTGGAAAGGTACATCAGGGAGATGTTCACATGCCTAAAAACCACGCCACTGAAGAACAGGTAGATAAGGCTGACAAAACTGATTTAACTTAGGTACGCTTGGACTGGAAGAGTGAGCTATTTATAACCTAGTGGGACCATGAAACATCAGCTGCAACAGATGGGCTCATCATCAAGGGATGGACGCAACCATGGAGGCTATTGCACAGATCATTCACATATGAGAAGCATGTGTGGCTATCAACCAAGCCACTGAAGTAAACTTTCCCTGGAACAGAGGGTGGCAGGTGGGTTTCCAGTATGGTGAGGCCTGGCAAACTGACTGCACCAGACCACTGCCATGAACACACCAAGGCAAGAGCTACATACTCACCATGGTAGAGGCAACAACTGGCTGGCTGGCAACGTACCCTGTAAAGCATTGCTACTGCTCGACACCATCTCAGGTCTTGAGAGACACATTTTGTGGCAACATGGTACCCCAGAGAAAATAGAATCAGACAATGGGACTAC
>WEZZ01008616.1:361855-394154 GCA_013400585.1 Chloropsis cyanopogon | reverse complement strand
GGGAAAGTGTACAGAGAATCATTTGGAATATGGATAAAGGACTTTGAAGGACTACATTTTAAAACGCTTGTCCTGTCTTCTTTCAACAGCTGTCCAAATAGAACCTACTCCAGTGTTTTTCACAGACTTATCCTTCTGTGTGTGGATACTCAATAACTGTTAGTCAAGACCTGCAGGTCAGCTCTTTCAAATCAGGCATCAGATTTCTGATGGGGGCCAGACTGAAATTTAGCAGGAGGCCTAAAACTGGTGGGGTCAGCCAGCTGCAGTTGACTCCTGGCTTTTTCCTCTCACTGGACATCAAAATCACTCTGCTCGGGCAGTGGAAGATACTCTGCTGGCCAACCATAATTTTTTAATAAAAGCGTCTAAATCTGTGTTTTTTCTTATTGATTCAGCATCTCCAGGATTGAAGCTGAAACAAAATAACACATCATAGAAGACTTACTCTGCATATCATTAAAATCTTTTCAGCTGGCCAATTAAAAAATTCAGTTTTCTAGATTCTAGCCTTCTCTGGACCAAGACATAAGCTTTTTTCCTGCAGCTTTGCTCATCTTAGTTAACAGCAGTGAATATTCACCATATTACAAAATGCATTAAGTTTTTAAATTTCACATTTTTTTGCTAAAGCTTTCACCCCTTCTGCTGCAAACAAAAGGACTAGAAGCCTAAAATGCAAAAATAAGCATTTACAAGGTTGTTAACCCTACCAGATAATAAAATTTAACAGACATAGCAAGGCATGCATTCAAACAAAGATAAGATCCCATGACCTTCTGATCTTATATAAAGTCAGAACTTTTTTTTCATACTTCTTATTTTTATCCTTACTTTTCTCCCCAGAATTTTAAAAAATCTTAGGGTCACAGCCATTGTTATTTTGATTTACCTCCCATTTGGTCTCCCCATCATTCTCCACTAATTTCATTCCATGCTTGTTTTTAAGATGTCTGTTGAACTCCCATTTTGTACCGTACACAAAGCTGCAAACAGGACACTTAATGCCACCTACAAGGAAACACAAATAAATTCTTTGAGTTATTTTCATATAAATTCTTTTTTCAACACAGGAACAACCTGTTTAATTTGACCCCATCTCAATCAAGCCATGTAACTGCAAGATGTTTTCTTTTAGCCATTTGTCCAACATGAAATATGTTAATATTTAACATACCCATCAGTGGCATACTTAAGTAATATTTTTAAAATGTGTCTTCTGTAAGACAGCTATTCCAGTTTTCTCAAATTTCAAAACAAACGTTTTTTTTTTTACATTAGGAAAGTAAACTAGAAAGCGTTAACAATGTAATATCCTCTTTACCCAAATATCTTTGCTCTTGACTTTTATGTTAACATGCAAACTCTAAATAAAGTTTTCTGTCTACAAAATGATGCATAGCATGAAGTTAGCACAATGTTTAATGTGTTAGTGTGCATCATTACAGATAAAAAACTAAGCATGAAATCATGAGAATCCAATTTTTTATACAAGATTAAAGAGCTTTTACTTCTTTTGCTTATGGAAGTCATTTGGTCAAATGTCAGATCTCATTTGCTTGTAATTATGCAAATAAGTATTTCAATAAGTATTTCTTCTTTTTCCTTACTAAAGAGAACAAGAATAACCTGCATGTGATAAATTGTTGCATTAGGTGACCAGAACTCACTGTAACAAACCTAACATCGGGGGAAGTGCCTTATGGCACTGCAGGAATTGTGCTGCCACATGTCTGACCCATCTTTGACATCACTGTGACAAAAGATGATTCTCACCCATCATGTTCCAAGGCATCAAATAGACCCACAGAAGCTGGTTATAAGCCAAGACCTGGTTGCACAGTTCTCTATGAACAAGGCAATTAGAAAAAACATCCCATTTTACATTAATGGAAAGTTCCCATATGGTAACCAGGTGAAAAGAAACAAAGCTTTTATTTTGATAGAACAGAAGGTAACTATACCCAGTCTCTAGGGTATTTCACTGACAGTTATTGTTACTATACTAACCCTCCTCTTTGCTAAGTCTTTACCAAACTTCACTGTTAGAGAAGATGCTCAATATTCCATCTCTAAGCAAAACTGCAGCAGTTTTACTAAGGGAAACTCAATAAATTCAGATTAGAATAGATTAGATTAGATAATATTATCAGTTACAGAAAATGAAATTACACATTAATTTCACCCTAATCTGTAGTACTAGGAAAAACACATTGCTGTGAAGCAGTGAACACTTTTCTGCATTACTTTGATACCAAAACTATCATAACAACATACCAGGTAAATTAAATCTGTAACTTTTGTCATTATGACTTCAATTAAATAACAAGTAATGGAAGCATAGAATTCAACTGGTAATATATAACTCCATGTCAGTGACTTGATATGGAAGCTCAGAAAAATTAATTTCTAGATAACTCTTTAGAATAATAGGTAACATACAGAGTCAATGAAGTACACACCTTTACTAGTTTCAATAACAAAACTGCTGTTTGTAACAAAATACTGTAGGCAGATCTTACATAGCTCTACAACTTTCTTCCATTGACATGTGCTCTATTTTATTTATTGCCCTAAAATCTCCACAAGACAATTCTCATTTTTGTATAGAGAAAGCACATGATGACAGCTGCAAAACAGAACACTGAGGCCACAACTGGATGCCCACGTATGGCCTGCACAAGTAGCTGCACAAACACAAACAAAAATCTGTCTCTCAGACACGTAAACAAAATGTTTATGGATGGCTGGGAGTATCAGTGAGGGGAAAAGAAACAAATTTGGGAAAAATTGTATGTGACTTGCCCAGCACAAAGGAAATGAAACTGAAAAATAAGCCATCAAATGAGCGCATAGACAGGGCCTTGCAGAAAAACTAGTGGGTAATGCAGAATATTCTTGCCCCCTTTGCAGAATATATCAAATTCTTCTGCTATTTTTTTCCTTTATTACTTTATAATACTAAAATAAATGTCAGATCATAGACTTCTACTTAAACAAAGAAACACACACACACCCTGCAAAATCCCAAGCATTTCTCTGATCCTGGGTGATTCCAATTTCTAACCACAAGCCAAGAAATTAAATACTGCTGTCTATCCTTGGCAATGCAGTTGCTCCAATGAACAGTCTCTCTTCTATGAATCATTCATTTATTTATAAGCTCATTCTAGGAATCTTGAGTACAGCCCAGCAGTCTATATTCATATAAATATTTCCAATTAAGTTTATTTGCAGTGCCTGCAATGCAGTCAAAAATAAACTGAGAACAGAGGAGATGAGCAAGTGTGAGGCAATTCACTGTGGGCTCAGTGGGTAGCTTAGAACAAACAGAATACAATACAAATAGATATAGACAGCTTTTATTAGATATTAATCTTTGTTACCTTCCCCTCTCAATTTCTTTTCAAGCCTTTTTGCTTGCTGGTACTCTCTCCTTATTCTTTTCATCTATGGTCCCTTCATTTCAAAGGATTTGTTTAATATCAGGCCTGAAAGGTCTTTTTCCTTTATATGAATACATGAATAATTTTCCAAAATTGCTTTTCAGATCTATGAATACAGTAAATTGAAACTAAATAGAAGCTTGTCAGAGAGCAAGGTGCAACTTCTGGCCCAAGCAGCTCAGAAACACACAGAATTATCCAAAGATCTGGGTTGGAAAGGACCTTAAAGATCATCTTGTTCTGACCCCCTGCCAACTGGCAGAGACACCTCCCACTAGACCAATTTGCTCAGGGCCCCATCCAATCTGGCCTTGAACACTTCCAGTCATGGGGCACCCACAATTTATCTGGGTAACTTGTTCCAGTACCTCACAGTAAAAAATTTCTTCCTAACATCTATTACCTTGTATGACACCCAGGTGTCATAGATGACAAATGTGACTTACTTGTCACACTGCGTAATGTGTCCCCAGTAATCTCTTTGTGCTGTGTGAACCAAATGCAGAAGACATTCTGATTTCCAAATCAGGAAAGCTTTTATTAACTTCAATAGGATTCATGTTTATCGCTTCCAAATGCAAATGTCTCACACAAGGAACAATTTTTCCCCCAGTGAGATGCCAAAACATTGAGAAAAAATGATGTTTCTATAGCATGATAAGGGATCTCTGGTCTTATTTGGAGCCCAGGTGCAAGATACATCTGATGCCTCACAGAACAGGAAATTGAGTTGGCAAAGGAAGCTGCATGTGGGAAAATTACACCTATTAATACCGTTTTCTTCATTACAGAGCCCTGAGAAGAGACACTGACTTCATAGTTCCTACATGTGCCTGACTTTTCCACAGGTGAATGTGGAAAACAGGCACAGCACTGAAATATAAATGCTATGTAAGGAGAGGAAGAGAAAGAAGGATGCAAAGCCAGAGATGGAAAGAACAGAATAGGCTGTTTCGGTTGTAAGGGACCTACAAGGACCATCCAGTCCAACTTCCTGACCAGCTCAGGGATGACCAAAAGTAAAAGCTGCTGTTAAGGGCACTGCCCAAAGGCCCCTTAAACACTGACAGCCTTCAGGCATTGATCACCTCTCTGGGAAGTCTCTTCCACTGTTTCACCACCCTCTAAATAAAGAAATGCTTCTTAATGTCCAGTCTAAACATCCCAAGAATGGTTGTGGACCATTCCAACATGTTCCATCCCTGGATGCCAAGGAGAAGAGCTCAGCACCTCCCTCTCCCCTTCCCCCCTCAGGAAGCTGTTAGAGAGCAGTGAGGTTGCCCCTCAGCCTCCTCCAAAGCAGGCAAGCCCAGAGCCCTCGCTCAGGTGCTCCTCACAGGACGTGATTTCCAGCCCCATCACCATCTTTGTTACCCTCTGGGTACCGTCAGGAACCTTCACATCCTCACCTGCTGGGTCCCAGCCCTGCACTCAGGGCTCCAACCCTGAGCACAGCAGGATAATCCTCTCTTTTTCCTGCTGCTCATGCTGTGTTTAATGCACCCCAGGGTGGGATTTGCCCTCTGGGCTCACTGCTGGCTCCTGGAGAGCTGCTGCCAACCAGATCCTGGTCTGCAGGGCTGATCTCCCCACTCAGACTAGTGCCAGGCATTCCTCCACCCTAGGGGCAGAAGCTGACATTTGAACTTGTTAAATTTCATCCTGTCCAATGTTCCAATGTGGAGGGAAGAGGATATCCACCACAGAAAAAAGTTAAAGTCACTTCTTTCTCATCTCACTCCAATGCCTCCATTTTAAGGCTACTCTTGCATTTCAATAACTTTACAGTTCTTTTGTTTCAGTGGAAAAGAATTCTTTTCAGAAATGCATTTGTGTGTCTCCCAAAGGGGAAGGAAAGCCTAATCAGCATAAGATTATTTTTCTTTGTTCCAAACATTGCAAGCATGATCCTTAACTTATACTAAGAGAATTCATTCTCTCATATATATTCCAAAAAGTGGCTACAGACAAATAATTCCTTGCAGTGCTCAGATATTTGGGACGTTAAACAAAGCTCCCCATAGTGAAGAGTTCTTCCTTCATCTGGGTGACTACAAAATAGAGGCTCTGAGTACTGACCAAGCAAATATTACTTCCTTAAAGCAACTGCAGGTTCCCCATGGAGCTGTACTGTCTGTGAAAATAATCATAAAATTATCCTATGTATTCCTATCCTGTTATAGATATTTACTTTTAAAATTATTTGGGTTTTTGTTTTTTTTGACAAAAGGAAACAAAGAAATGTTATATAAAACCAACACAGACTCAGATTATTTACTGTAGTTATACATTTTCCCCTTACAGAGTAAGTTTAAAGGGAGATAACTCCAACTGGTTATCTTTCTCTGTGTCATGATTTCAGTGTTTTAACATGTATTAATGCCTTCAATAGATAAATGTTATGTGTTATATTAATGATTTGGAAACAGAATTTAGAAATAATGCAACCTTAGAAAAATTACATTTAATTCATTATCTAATACAACAGCATTATTTTGGTCTGTATTCCTCTTCAACAAAATCAGAAACTGAAGATTCCAAAAGATGAAACTGTTGGTAGTTTCTATTAAAAATCAGGGAAAACACTTTCTAAAATTATGAGTAACAAAGAAGGAAACTTAATTTTACCAAGAATTAAAATATTTTCCACACAATTTAATCTTTAATCTGGCTTTCTCCTCTTCTTGCTCAATATTCCTCACACCAGGCACTAGAACTGAAGGAGCTTTACACCCAAAACTGTACCTGACTGTATAATCAGTTGCTTGCTTTGGTTCATCTGCCCAGTGTGTAACAGCAAAACTACTTATGGGAGTCAGACAAATCTCAAATTAGACTGTTAAGGTTTCTGTTATACTACTAATAAATTCTTGGCTTACTTACACAGACAAGGTGTGCTTCCTTTGCCCATGAACAACATTCTGAGCATAACAACTCCTAACCTGTTTTACCTGTACTCTCTTTTCTACCAGATTTTTCTAGTGGGGGAATAATTTGTTGCCATTTACTCTTCAGTCTCTTTCCTTATGTTTGCTCAACCTTACCTCGAGTTCAACCCTGCAGAACTGTCACAGAAATTTATCAGCAGAATGGTAGAAATTTATCATTCATTTCAACATGCAGTGATACTTGACTTACAAAAGGAGACGAACAAGTGCAAATGATAAATGTATGCAACAACAAATAGCACAGTCAAGGTCAAACAAAACTTAGGTTCCCACACCCTTAAAAAACAAGAACAAAGGACACTGAATGAAGGGTAAAAGGTGGCCATTTCAGAATTACTAAAAGGGAATAATGATTTATGATATAACACCCAATAAACTGAAGAACACATACTGCACGAAAGTTTACATTCACACCAAGTTTGTTTCAGCAAAAAAACCCAACAAACCAAGAAATCTAATTTGGTGGAGATGTACCTTGTTGGATAAGAGCTTCAGCTGCAGGCTCCCCAGACCCTGCATTGACATACTCTTCATTAGGATGCTTCCTGTTGTAATGCCTCTTCAGGGAACCAGATATATTGCAGGAATAGTGGCAATGTGCACAGCGGAAGGGCTGGGAGCAAAAAGGAAAATGTTGGACTATATTTCCTCACCTCTTCAGGATACTGGTCTAAGCTGCAATGTTTTGATCCCAAGAAACCATATTCATTTCTGGCTTGGGCATCTTTCAAGGAAACTCTCGAAAATTCAAAATGAATTGAAGTTGTAACTAAACATTACCTAAATTTGGTACTTTTTATTATGTTCAAGACAGCAAATATTCTCACTATTATAAGATTATTATCCAGTTTTTGTAATTCAGTAAATTGTGTGTTTCCATAATTGATGATAACAGGTCTGACCATGTGGAGACTCTCTACTATGAAATGACTCAGCTGCTGTGAGCAAAAAGGGCAAAAAAAGTCGCTGTGTATGAAAAAGGGCAGCAAGACAACTAAAATAACTGGAAGTACAGCATGATTATACAGCCAATATAATTTAAAAGGTTTCCTTTCTTTTCCTTTTTTCCTTTCCTTTCCCTTTTCCCTTTTCTTTCACCCTTTCCTAGCATTTGCATTTCTCTGACCATTTGGTGAGCTGATTTTGGCAACTAATTTAATTAATTTTTAAGAACACATCTCTCTTCAACTGATAGAGAGACAAATTCCTAAAGAAAAAAAAAATTAGGAAAACAAACATTTGAGCCTAAAGTTAACCTTTGATAATAACTTTCTGACTGAGATATATCACAGTTAAAGGAAGCTTGACACAACCATTAGGTCCTGTAAAAGCATGCAGATATTGATCAAAGTCCTCAGGGAAAAGTCAAGTACTGCAGAATAGGATGGAAAATGTTCCATGCACAGCAGCCCCACTAAAGCTCCTCAGCAGAAAATGGTTGGTACAGAAATGTTCATCTCAGAGCTGAATTTAAAGCAGGGAAATGTGGGAAATGTCTGCAGTCAGGGTACATTGATTAGAACACTCTCCTAAGCTCATTGCTCATGATCTTCCTTCAGGCTCCAAACAGCAAAAATAAGGAAGAAAAGTGATGTTCAGACTCCCTTAACCTTATGCTTCAGAGGGTACTGCAACATTCAGCTACTCAATATTTCAGAGATGGGTACTCTCTTTCTATTGCTGAAACTGTCATTTTTTAAAGAAAATAATCCAGACAGGCTGCTGGGCTCTTGTAGCACTCGCTTGTGCAAATCATGGATGTCACCTGCTATTGGATAGCAGGATTGCAAATTCATGGAGCTGGGAAATATGATGGATTAAAGGATCATTAGGTCACATAAGTAGTGACATTTCTCTGAGTCTGATAAGCATGCAAACAACTGTCCTAGAAGGAGGCAAACATTTTTTGAACTCCTTTAAACAAATACTCCTGATTGATCTAATCCAGTGTTCAGTTCTCTTGACAATGTCTTGAACTGCCACACTTATGTGTAGGCAGATCCCAAGGTCAGAACCAGCTACATTTCAAGAACTGCACTGTGAGTGCATTCATCACTTTAGATATCAAAAAAGGAAAATGATGTCTTTTCATTTACAAAAAATCTTTTAAAAAATGTAAGTCGAGAGCAAAACCACATACTTAAGACAGAAGAATTTTTTGTTCAAAATGTATCATCTCTTTAGATTACTTGTTTTGTCTTCCAAAATTTAAACCATCATTGAACAGACTGCTTGCCTTGCTGGTTTATGGCACTAGTTAAGAATGCCTGCAGTGTACTCTTTATAGAAGTAAAATGATCTGTTAGGTAGTGAAAGATGTTACGTATGAAAATAGCATGATGTTTTCAATAAGAAATATGCTCACTGTTAAGATAAAGCCTCACATTAAAATGAACATTTTCATAAATAAAAAATACTGTCTTTTCGGCAAAAGGATCCAGTATAATTCCTATTTACTGAATATAACATTTCACAATACATTACACTAGGACCTACCTATCACACTGAAAACCAATGTGAAATTTAGAAATAAAAACATACTACCATTTATTACAATAAACTGTATCTCTAGTCTAAGTACTTCATAGAAATATTAACAATTTTCAAAACTCTTTCCAATGCATGTTTCAGATAAATGGGGTGTTTTAAAATTAATTCTCTTCAATTTTCTTCAAGTATATGAACTCATCTGTAGTACAAGAGACTGGCAAATTTCAGGGAATATTTAGGTGGGCAATGAACAGTGATATAGGGGATTTGCTCTCATACCTCCCTAGGGTATTTTAAAGTACATATTAGATTCACTCACTCATGGAATGACAATCAAACCCAATAAATTTGTTTCATACTGCAACATACAGATATTTCTGTCAATAAAACTACTAATTACAAATGGGTCATGAACAAAATAACCCTATCTCAAAAATAACCCTATCTGAATATAAAGTCAAAATTTCCATAACATTAAAATGTTTATATACTGCTAATTGTCCTCAAACAAGAAAATGTTCCAGTTTTAATACTGTTATATAAAATTCTGTATATTTCCTAATAACTTTAAGCATGATTTTTACTTTTCTTACCTTGAAAGAGACATGTTGTTCCATATGACGTAGGAGCTGTGGTTTCTGGGCAGCTGTATAGTCACATACTGTGCATTTAAACTGCTTTCCTGCAATAGGAAATGGAATATTTTTTTCTATTTCAGTTCAGAAAGCTACTGATTCTATTTCCTCATAAAGATAAATTCCAAAATGCTAAGAATGAGCAATGAACAATACAAGAAGTCTGGCACTTGCTCTGCAAAATTTTGGTTTAATAGAGCGAAGAGCAGAATAAGAGAGGAAAAAAGGCTTGAGCGTAACCTTTAAATCATAAGCATTAAATGCTCTGGATTCTCCTGGGATAGTCTCTTGGGAAAGAATAAAAAGAATTGTTATAGTGCACCCTAAAAGGAAGAAGGAAATCCATTATTTACAACTGCAGGCACAGCTACTTTGCTATTTGTAAAGCACACTTGGAAATCTTTAAAACGCCGATGTTTGATCATGTTCACATGGGTTTAGTTATTTCTGTCCCAGGCACTGAATTGCTTATGATTCAAATACATTTTCCCCTCAAAGCAGTCTCCCTCACTAATCTATTTTTTCCCTTATGATTTAAATGAACACAATTTCCTTCCTTTTATTCTGTGGGTTTCACACTCTCTTGCTCCTTATTTTGCCTCTAGTATTCTACCAGTCCTGCTACCTCTAGCCAAATTACAAGGTGCATTAAATACAGAAGGACTTCATTCCTGAATTAAATGCATACAGCTGACAAATTGTATTTAACTGATGTGGAATAAGGATATGCTAAAAACTACTCCAAAAGTAAAAGAACCAAAAGGTTAAGTAGAAGAAGAATAGATAATATTTTGTATTCTCACAAAGAGATGGGGTTTCTTTAGATTCCAGATGCTGATGAAAAAGGTGAAAGAGTTTTGTGCTAAGTGTGAAAGTTTCTATAAAATACATCTAAGAAGAACCTTCTGGTATCTAAATAAAATAATGAAAATCAGGATTTCTGGTTTACTTCTAACCACAAACAGTAATGACCCTGGACTACAGAATTGCTTTCTATCATGTCACTCTTGAGAAGTCTGTCTTCTGGAAAAGAATAAATCAGACACAAAACTACTTTATATTCCACAACTTATATTGACCTTGCAGGGCTCTGATATTTGAACAAAAATTGCTTGGATTCATAAGTCAGGAAGGCAAGACTCATAAACAGTGAAACAGCTTTCAAATTCACTTATTTGTGAAATAACTGAAGAACAGTAGATGTGTGCTGCTAAGAACTTTTGCAGTGCTGTCACTACAGGAAGGGACACTGGGCAAAGAGAAACTTTCACTCAGGAGGCTGAAAGTCCCCTGACAGACCACACTCCTGGTGACAAATGTCCTCTTCTTTTTAACAAGTGTTTGAAATGCATGAAAAGTTTGGTGGGGTGGACTTAGTGAGGAATATTAATTAAAACTCCACAGACAATGAGATCCGGCTTCCACTGGAGCCAATGGTGAAAACTCACCTTCCAAAGGTACTGGGAATTTCCTGGAACAGCTTTGTAAGTGTGAAAAGCAAGGCAAAAGAGCCTTAGTCTTGGATTTATTTGTACCAGTCAAAAATGGAGGTTCACCAAAAAGGTGAAACACAGAGTCATGGAATAGTTCGGGTTGGAAGGGACCTTAAAGGTCATCTTGTTCCAACCTCCACCACCCCTGTGATGGGCTGGGACATCTTCCACTAGAAGTCATTGGAGTTATTCCAGAAGATAGTCAGTTTGAAGCCAGATAAAGAAGGCTCCTGGTAATAACAATGCTTCTAGAGACAAGGTTTCAGCATGACCTAGCAGTAACTTATAAAAGAACACAGTTCCTCACATGGATTTAAATGTTTAAAGCTAACTTCACACTTTTAAGCCCAATCCGGACATGGCTAGATCCTGCTCAACTATAGTGCTAGTCTTAACAAAACCAAATTTCAAAGCAGCCTCAGATGAATTGCAGTAATAAGTTACACACACATAGATTTGTTCAAGAAATCTAACAAACACATAGGTGAAAACAAATTTGACTTTCATTGCTGAATTTCACTATTTGATCATGCCAGATAGCGAAAACAAAACAGAAAGGTTTTGAAATTAAACCTTAGGATGTGATTTTTTTTTTTTAACAGGGCAATACAAAGAGACCTTTTTATTCTTCTTTATAGACTGATCATGCTTGAAATTTTCTTTTAATTCAAATACAACAACTTGCCTCCTTCTCCTAGCAAGGAATCAGCTGAGGTTTGCATTTGGTAAGTAAAATCTTGATTACGACATATGAAGCTTACATGCATGTGCCAGACCTACTTGTTACTGATCAAGTTACTTCAAAATACTGGAAAGTACTTCTTGAATAACAAGTGATTTACTAACACATAGCATTTCTGCAATAACTTTGGTAATAAAACAATAACTATAATATTCCTGTAAGATGTAGCATATTGATGTAAAAGGGATCGTCTCTTCCACTTGAACACACAGACATAAGCATTAAAAAATATCTCTGACACAGAAACTTCAAATATATTCTAAAAATGTGACAGCATTGTGTGCTTTCTCTGAAGATGTAATTTGAAAAGAAAAAAAGAATGTAAATGAAATGGTCAATAAAAAATGGAATGAGGTTTCGCACAATTGCATGAGTAACAAAGATCAAGGTACTAAGTCATAATGAAGGTCTGTACAACTTATTCTGCAAAATAATTTACTTCAATATGATAATCACAGAATAATAAAGTACTGTTGTGCTCTAAACTGATAAAAAATGGGATACTTTTCCAGATGTGCATCTTGCTTTTTTCAGTTATCACAGAAATGATAAAATTGCAGGGAAATGAGGTGCTGTGTGTGAGACTGTAGAGAATAAGTGCCCAGGTTTGCCACTGGCTGATTAGACACCAGGATCCTAATAACATTCTCATAGAATAAAACAGTAAGAGATTTAAACAGAACTATTGGCAATTTCAAATTTCTATTGAGATAAACAATTCTCTGTAAGAGCAAGGAAGGCTTTGCATACAAAGCCAACACAAATTTCAGGGAAATCTAATATTTCAGAGACAGCTGTCTTTCACAGAAATTAATTCCTCAAAGTTTTGAATTATTTCCCAAATGGTGTCCCCTGGGAATAAATTTAGTGTTCAACTGAAAAGCATTTATTAATAAGGCCTGTGGTACAGCCAATATTTATTGTCCTAGAACAGATTTAATAAACATGCACTTACTTACCATCAGCAGTATGAAGGAGTTTATGGCTCTTCAAAGTGCCTTTTGACTTGAACTTTTTGCCACACATATCACAAAGGTGGGTCTTCTCCGTGCTGTGACGATTCATGTGGGCTTTCAGGTTGCTCTTGCTGCGAGTGGCATACTCACAGAGGGAACATTTGAAGGGTTTGACACCTAAAAATGAAAAAATACACCATGAAACAACCAGGCTGTGCCTTTCCATGACAGGGTGGACATTTGCTTGAAAGAAATTTCAGATTATGTGAGCAACATGGACAAAGAAACACTTGAAAATTTGGATCTCTACAAATAAGAAATTTCATCTACAGCTTCTGTGTAAATGATGCTGAGCTCATGACAGCATCACTTAACTTGCTCAGAGAAAGGAGGAGTTCTTTCACAATTGAATATTGCCCTACTGAAGCCAGGTACTGAGTTTAGCCAGGAAAATACTGATGTTTGGGCCTGGCTATGCCTACCCTCCATTTAGAAGTAAAATCCAGACTGCCTATGTTTATGCCAAGCTGATGTACACCTTCTTCTAGAAGTCTTCAGGTAACTTCCATTCTATGTTTACTCCAATCAACAGTGAGGAAACCTGCTGTAAGGAGGACTGCTTCATTAGGCAGTACACATGAAAGCAGAAGTTAAATGTGCAAGCCGTGTTTTATGGTTAATTAGTGTCAGATTTGCTAATGGTTCAGGCAGATACAAGCACTTAAAACTTCACTTCCCTCAAACTGTCCCTCTAACTGTCCAAAGTACACAGAGAGATACCCAGTGGCTCATCTAACAGAGGGTCTACAAGAACAAAGTAAATCCTTCAAAGAAAAGCTGAATAAATCTGAACTGGCAGAGTAGTTCAACAGTTTCATGAGGGTCTGCACATTTTAGACTGATACTTGTGACCTTAAAATTAGATTAAAAGCATGAAGAATTACCGTCTGCTTTAAGCAGACTTGATTGCACACTCTGATTTGGGAAGAAATTTCTATTCACCTCTTTCTCCTGCCAGTTAGATGACATGGGTTCCCAGCTCCAGTCAGAACAACTCTGTCTGTGGAATACATAAGGAATTTCTCTAACCTACATTCTGCCTTACCTAAACCCCTTAATGGAGGAAAGGCCACTGGAGAGGAGCCCTGCTCTGCTACACAGGCAGCAAAGCTCACACTTAGGGCATTCAAAGAAATATGCTGAACTACTAGATATGGGGACACTTTGGAAACAAGATACCAGTTTGAGAGCACCAAATCCCATTACCCCCATTATGCAGAGGGATGGTTAAAGAACCTAAAATCACAGGCAGTCTGTTCCATAGTTTACCAATGTGACTAAAGACCACGCAAGCTGTCTTTAACCTTTTATAAAAATACACAGACTGGGTAGACACAAGATTTTACTGTCCAAAGATTTTTTAACCCATGTGTTTAACCACACATTCCATATTCCACACATTCCATAGGGAATTTCTCCCTAAGAAACTCATAAATATGAAGAGCATTATCTTAGGGGATTATGATCACTGTGTGTCTGTGGCAGCTATCTGCCATGCTCTGCAGGATTTAATTGAAATACTCACAGAATTTATATGTATACATCAAAGCAACTGGATTTCAATTGGTTTACCAACAGATTTCCACACCAAGGATTTTTGGACAAATGTAAAAAGAGCAGCAGAGACTCATAAGAAGATATAGAAAATTACTTGTTTCAAAATACTGAGCATGTATTTAATTCACTCCTCCTTACTCACATAGAATACTTTGTAGATGTTTATGAATGTGTTTTGGAAAAAAAAATTGCACCCAGATTTTATTATTTTTATAAAACATTTAAACTGTCTGTTCATGTTCTGAGTGTGAAGCTCCATATGTAATCCAGAATCCATTAAACTAATTAATTAACCTCCAATGTAGCCTAAAGTTTTGCATTCAACTATAGAAATAAACTTCAATCTGGTTTTTTATGTCAGCAAAGCTTCAGTGGAATATGAGACTCATTATATGCCCAAAAACTTAAAACCACACTTTTACCTTCATGAGCCCAAATATGACGTTGAAGGTCTGATCCATTCTTCATAAAATAAAAATCACAGTGGGGACATTTCACAGCTCGTTTTCCAATGAGTCCTTTCAGCTGAACTCTTCTGCCAAGAATCTCAGAAATAGTAGTCATTGAAACCTCTGAGAGAAATGCAAAAGGTAGTAAGAACCAGAAGGACATGAGGGAATTTATTTTGTAAGTAATATTGAAGAGCTAGATCCTGATTCAGTCCAACTTTTTAAAAGCTGTATTTCCCCTACTGCCACTCAAAACTGACTTAAGCAAAGAGCACAAGGACCTTTGTTTTCCTTTAGGATGCTCTGTCCTTTCTGTCCTGATCTGTGAACTCACTCATTGCCTGTTTAAAAAAAAAAAAAAAAATTAAATATAAAAAAAAATTGGTTGGGCCACTGGAACAAAAGATCATTTTATTACCGTGACCCTTCCCCATAAGCTAAATTGGCACTTTTTTCTTGAATATTTTCAAAAGCTTTATTCATGATTTCACCCCAGATTTCCAGATGTCAAGGATCTGAGGACAATTCATTTCAGCCACAGCTACAATGGTCAGAATTCTGATAATCAGGCACTTTAAAGGGAAAACCAGGCTCATGGAAAAAATGTGACTGGAAGGGACCTCTAAGGTCTCCAAGCAAAGACAACTTTACAGTTCCATTTTCAAAGTTACACCAAGTTGCTTGGGGTCATATCCAGTCCTGTTCTGAGTACATCCAAGGATGTAGATTCTACAGCCTCTCTTGGCCCATTTCAGTGTTCAAACATCTTTACAGTCAAAAATGTTTTCCTAGATCTAGTCAGAATCTTTTGTTTCAACTGACATCCCTTCACTGTACAGCTCCAAGAAAAATCTCCCTCTGTCTTCTTTTTAATTAGATTGCTGAAAACAGCAATTATGATTCCTCTCCTGGCCTTTTCTTATTCAAGCTAGACACACTCAATTCTGCGTATTTCCCTCATATGAGATAATGTTTTGGTTGTCACAGTGAAAAAGTTCAAAATAATGAAGTTTAAATTAAAGTGGCCCAGACGCATTATGAAAACATTGCCAGATGCTTTTAAAAATAAATCAAATTGCTCAATGCATGTCTGGATGAAATGATATCTCTTGACTTAATGAAGGTACAACACTCATGCAAACTACACCTTAAGACATGAAAGCTGGTGATGTATTATGCCCTAAATCTTATAAATTTGAAAGTTCTTGTCTAAACTTTGATTTTTACCAAAATCACCTTGTCTCCTGATTGGTCCCAGAATGGAATCACAAAAATCCTGCCTGAACTCATATGCACAGAGAAAATAACCTCAAAAGGTAACTATAAAACCCCATGAACGGAGCAGAGATAAGTTCTAAAGTACCAAAAAATGAAAAATACAGCCATAAGTCTGAACTCTCATTCTGCCTTTCATGGCTTAGATCCTTCATTCATGACTGCAGGCTAGGATGTCTGCTCAGTGGGGAGCTATGGAAGCTGGTGCCTCTCATGCCTCAGAACTATTAAGAAATATTTTAAATCAGACAGTGGATGAAAGGTAGATAATTCTGAGAGCTGGGACCAGAATCCAAGTGTGGCAGTGCGAATGCCTATGTTTTTATTATGGTATTAATGTGTATTTGGTATGTCCCGGGTTCCCCCTCCTATCCCCTGGGTGTCCCCTTCCCTAAAACCTTGCCCCCTCCCATTTCCCTGCCCTCCTCGGACCCTCATTGTATCATCCCTGTTACCCTACACCTGAGACCACCCCACTGGCCTTTGCCCTGTCCCGCCCCATGGGGTGGGCCATTGCCGGGCCACGAGGTCTCAGTTGGAGCTGTACCATCGTCAAGTAAAGAAGTTTCTCCAACTCGCTCTGCCCTTCTGGTTTCTTATGTGGGAAGCCCGCAGGCTCCAGCACGAGGTCAAACCCCGCCTGGTGCCCTCCTAAGCAGAGTAAGCTAGGAAGGACCAGGGGAAGAGCTGAAGACTGCCTGCGGGACGAGGTCCCCCCAAGAAAGCTAGCTGGGGAAACAAGGGACCTCGCACCCCCACACCCAAGACTCCTCCTTCACTGCTGAGTACAAAAATCATTGGGCAATAAAGCCAAGCTCTCTTAACTCTTTGGTTTGAAATACTGCTCTGCCAAAATCTATGGAGATTTTTGTCTCACTGCCTTCATGGGACCAAAATTCAACTCCTCTGCAAATATAGAAGAGGAAGGACTACTTTTTTATTTCATACTTTCTATCTGATGAAACAGAATAGACAAGGGAGCAGGGCATGCTGAATGATACTAAGAAAGGAAGGAGAGGGGGAGTTCTAGAACATTTTAATGAAAAATATGAAAGTATTTCAGTTTAAATTAATTTTTGATATGTTGTTTTAAAATTCAATTCCTGTTTAACAGTACCCATCTTTCCTTTCATCTTTATTAATTTTCATTTACATTTTTGAAAACAACTGCACTCACACCACTGCAGTATTTAATAGCTTATATCATCAGACTCCTCACATTTATTTGGCTTGTAATTAAGTGTGGTGTAAAAATAAAGGATTTCTTCCTGATTACAAGGAGAAAATTCACAGAAATAAAAAAGATTTGTGCAATAATTCTCCTCCATATATTAAAACAGGGTTGTTGCATAACTGTTGCATAGGCATATCTTACATGTAGTATTTCTTTAGTGCCATAGAGATACATCTAATAAATCTGCTATTCTGCCTTTAAGCTCTATTCGTCTGTGATACATGAATGAAAAATGAAAATACAAAATAATAGCACAGATTTTCTTTTTAACCCTTATTTCTATTGTAAGAGTTTAAAAGACCCATTTGAATTAAAAAAAAAATAAAAATTACACTATACTTTTTTTAGAGGGATTCAGATACCAAATGAATTGGTCAGGAGTATTTAAATCCATGAGTTTAGTACTTCAGGGCTCCAGATTTCTGGACCTCAGACACTGATCATTCAGCAGTCAGTGGACCAGTACAGGCTAATGGCAGCACATTAGGGCACAGAACATCATTGTCCTGCCAGTTCACAGGACTGTTATTAGAAGAAGTCTCCTATGCTCCCTGCCTGAGGCAGCACAAAGGCTTTAAAGGCACAGTTCTTGAGATTCAATTTCTATGCTTACTGGTGTGATACCTCCTGACTACAGTATAGTTCAGAATCCTTTTCTCATCTCAATTTCCTGCATCAGACATGTCCTCTGACGTACGACAAGCCCTCCAACCACACTGCTCTGGAGTGGTCTGCAAATAAAGAGGTTTAGTAACTAAAGAGCTGAAGTGGGAGTTAAGGATGAAATTAAAGTGAAGGAAATTGTTTAAAACACGGGTCTAGCACTATCTAGTGGCTGTAGGAAGATAAACTACTGCTTTACCTATTATGCTGTACATCTGTACAAAAAAGACAAGGAAAGTTACATAATTTTAATTGGATTTTTTTTCCTCAGACTCAGTCTGGGCACGAGTAGTGTCTTCCTTCTTTGTATCCAATTATGTCAGGTGATAAGGAGCACTGTAGATGAATTAATGAAAATGTCACCTCTCCCTCCTCTGCAGTAGCAGCAGGGCTTTCTATGCAATGTAACACAGATCCTGAGAAGCAGGAAATTAGGGACATGCCAGTGTGGCTCTGAGTTCACATCAGTGCGGTTTAAATCAGTCCCCACACCAGCATTTTGGCATCGAATTCCCAAGATCTGAGAAAGAATTCCCAAGATCTGATTTGTTTACTCAGGCACAGCACATTGACTCACCACATTCATGTTATCTTGTACTTGCACTGACAAATCAGGGCCCCAGAATGGAAGGTATAAACAGAGTTTGGAGCAGTTTGCTGGATCCAGCCAGGCTTGCCAGCTCGATTACTGCTGGCCATACCACATCCCAGCAGGTTCTAGCAGGAGCCCTGCTGCAGACTCCAGCTGGCCCTGGGGGTCCAGCCCAGCCCACGGGACCTGGGCAGGCACAGGGCCAGCTCTGCATTCACATCAGGCTCCTACAGACAAATCATGAGCCCTAAATCCATCCCTGTCAGCTCATGTAAGGCCGGTAGGAATCCTACATTTTATGGGTTGCTACAGGATGTCTATATGGCTAATCCCAAACTTCCCAGTGCTTAATTTGAATTTACCCTTTGCCAGATGAAGATAGATTTCTTCGCACAGTTACCTGACATACTCCACAACACACATGCTCAAAGAGTAACACTTTTCACTCTAAATTCTAACATCTGCAAAACCAACACAATTCTTACTCTAAACCAGTTGAATTAGAAATAGACTTTTCTCTTTATTAGGAATATAATCACATTACACTGCTCATTCTAAACCCTCATCCATTTATTGCAATAGACTGAGAAATCTTCCTTGATTTTTTTCTTACCAGGGTGATTTGTCTTGATGTGAGATTTTATAAGTCGATCTTCAGAAAATGACTTCTCACACACAGGACAGGAATAACTCTTTTTATCCTTAAGTGAGAAAGAAAGAGATTGCATTTTCAGTCTACTGGTATAATCACTATAGTCATTATTCAGTAATACATGGTTCTCAACAAAGTCATAATTCAAGGTTCAGTTTTTAAGGAAAAAATGAATGTATTTATAGTGAAGTAAGTGAAGGAGAAATATTAAAAGACTCTAAGCACATCATTAATCCTCATGAATACAGGGCTCCAAGTTACAGCAGATGAGAATATGCACAATAAATGTAAGCATTATCTTCTGACTGACTCTGTAGAAAATCAGGAGTCGAAAGATCAAGTCACATAACAGAAGAAAATGTATTTGATGTAAGCAGTAATATTTAGGGGGTTTTCTTCTTCTTTTTTCACAAGTCCTTCTGAAACCTAAGGATCAGATCTTACCCTTCTGAAGACAACCACCACTATGTGGATTTATAAAATGGCCTGAAATTGAGCAGCAGAGATAACAATGACAGATGCCATTACTTAATCAGTGTCTACATTTCTAGCTACTTCATAAATATTCAGCACTTTATCTATTACTGATAAAGTCATATTCTACCATTATGATTTAAAGACTACAGTGGATTTTCTCAGTGTCACTGATGTTATAACAGATTTAACACTATCAATCAAGTTCAACTGGAGAGTTTTGATGTAATTTCTTCCTATATGCAATTTTAGTCTAATTGTAATTTTCATGTTTTTACAAATGCATCTAACTCTATGTAAAGATGCAGGAATTTTCTCCATTACACTTTAAATTAAACCTTGACAGTCACAATATAAATTGGAGAGACTGATCTTTCCAGAAGTACCTGCTGGCACTGGATGCTCAATCAAATTAGTGGGTCATAGCCACCTCTGCACTGAGTAGATTAATTTATGAGTGGATTATGAAAACCACAGGTGGAGGGAGTCTAGTTAGTCCTGACAGCTGGGCAGGTGTCCAGGTAACACATTACTTGGTTGGAGAGCTGCAGCTACCCACCTACCAGAGATCTCTGAAAAGGTGAGCTGAAGCCACAGAACAGACACTTCACCTATTCCAGGAGTACAGAAATACTTCCTGAAGAGTGTGGAAGGAAGATTTTTGATCAAAATGAGACAGACCCCCTTGTTATGAATAAGAAATTTGGAGATCACAGGAGGCTAAGGGTCCTGGACTGTACCAGTTTCTGACCTTTGACCAAAGAGCATCTCTGAAGAGCAAGGAGGACTGTACAAGGAGGTCATTATTGTCCAGATGCTGCAATTGTACAGCTGCAAATGGACACCCCTCTTGAAAAGAAAGCAAAAATTGATGGTTTCCATGGCAGACAGGTTTTGGAATATGATGCAGTCAGTCTCATGTACCTCTGAGAAACAAATCCCTGTGTTGAAGTATCTACAAGTTAAAACCAGCAGTAGCCCTAGAACACCTGGGCTGAAATAGCAATAAATACTCCCCTAACTGTAGGATATGGAGCTCTCACTGCCATTAATATGGCAGTGGCACAAGAAGGATTCTGCCTGAGCTGACAGTCATTTGCTCCTGTGAGAAATCCAGCACCAGGGGCTGGAGATGGCAGCTACACAAGGATTACCACCCTGAGGGCAGGACCTTGCTATGATGGAGCTGGGGCCGTCATCATTTTAAGCCCTAAAAATCTTAAGGGAAAAAAGGAACATCAGAGAATACTAGCTGAGTTTTGGAAGACATTCAAGTAGCCTACAAAGCTGACAAAACCTTGAAAGAGAGCTGTTAATTTGTGGAATTAGGGTCTCTCAAATAATATAACCTAAATCTGCTACTGATGATTTGGGATTTTTACCTGAACACATTACTCCAATAAAGATTGGTAGATTAATCATAACAAAACTCCATAGCAATGTTTGCACTTTTTCAAAGATGTAGTTGCATGATCACAATCATAATTTGGCACATATAAGAAAAACAGCAGAAAATCATTTGGGGGCTCTTGAGTTGAAATGTGTTGACAGATCTCAGTCTGTTCCTCAAACTTGCTATATATCTGATTTCAAAATATACAATAAATAAAGGAAAAAAATAGTATACTTTTAATGTACACTTGGGTGTTGCTGGTCTTTAATACTCACTGAATTAAGCATTTCTCAGTGTGACCAGAACACTGAGACAAATGTTAAATAAGGAAAAAAAAAATTCAACACTCCACTACACACATGCTACTTCAACTGAAGTGCTGTTAACTGTGACAATTTTACATTCTTATTAATATTCTTGAGGAAGGCAAGGCTATAAGCCTGTATCTTACAGGAAAAATCAGAATAATCAGTAAATGCATAAAGAGCTATAGAGCAACATGAATGGATGGGTGCTGAGAACTCATTTTTCCGCAAGACGATGGTAACAAAATTCTTCAATAATGAAATAATGCCAACAGCTTTTTTCAAGCTGTTAGAAAGTTATCTACACCAAGTTCTGCAGAAGTGATCTCCAAAAAGGTTATCTTGTGTAGTGTAGCAGAGTGTGCCTAGGAGCACTGAGTCCCTTCAAAGTGTGTCTGTCAAGCTCCAGTTTCTCACAGAGAGTGCCCAGCTGAAGCCAAACCTTTCCTTGCTGGGTATCCAGGCCAGTGCCACCGAGTGCTGGAGCTTACACTGTCAGCTTGGAATGCTGCAGTGTTCTTCTGCTGCTGCCCTGAGAGCTTGTGTGAGTCCTTCAGTGTAATCCATCACTCTCAAAACAGCCTTCAAAAATCCCCTGTTGCAAATGAAGCATTTCAGAGCACCCAGAGCACAGCACAGAGCCCCAGAGAAGGTCCCCTGCCCCACAGCTCCAGCTCTTCAGGTGCCCTGGCCATAGGTGATGACAGAAACCCTTTGAAGGCTGAGGTTGCAGTAATACCTGAATCACATTCTCAGCATGCATGTTTTTCTCTGGTAAGAATGAAAGTTATTTCTCCTATGCTTTATTGGAATACCTGCCTTTTAAATGGCTTTGAAGGTTTTTTTAAAGGACACGAACAGAAGCAAAGCATGGAGAGAACTGCACCTACCTTTGTTAGAGACAAGCTACTATTTAAAAAGCTATCAGCTATTTAAATTTCAAAGGCAACCACTGCCTGATATTTGCTCAACACCCCTATTAGCCAATTTGAGAAAATATAAGAAACTTAAAATAATTCCTAAATAAAGGAAGGTTTTTGACTGAAGGTGTTGTTTACATTCCATAAAACAGGAATTTAATTAGGTATGTAAGTATTCTTAAACCTAGTGAAAATAAATTAGTCTAATGCTATCACAGATTTTCTTGTTTATACTATTTCGTTATTAAATAAGGCCACATATAATAATCACAATGCATTTCTCTTTACATAAATGAATTAAAATTCTGCTAAGAAAGCATCAGCTATATTGCATTATACATTTATGGTGCTCTAAAGAGAATTTTATTTCTCTAGGCATGTGTTTCAAGATAATTCAAGGGGTAGGTATACAAGTATATAGTCACAAAAAAGAAAAAAAAAATTAAAACCCTCTACTAAATATTGGCACTCACAGAACATTTCCAGGAAAAGTTCCCACAACTCAATTAACACAACATTTGATTGCCTAATTTTGTAGAGGAATAGAGGGCCAAAGCCTGCTCCCACATCAATTCAGATCAACAGAAATTGAATTTCTAACACCCGTGTGATCAGAATTAGACCCCCAAGTTACACTTCTGAGGAGTGAAGACCTCCAGAAATCTTCACCACAGTTGTCATGATGCTCAAATTAAAATTTTCCCAAAAGATTCTTGCATTAAACTGAAGTGCCATTAAAATGCAAGTCAGCTAAAAGGATGTGATGTACCTAGGAGACAGCTGTGCATGCATGTGGAGGAGGCCACAGAAAAACGTGCAGATGTTTGGACAGACTTTACTGAAGTTTGGCAAGAAGCAGAACTCAGCTCACAAAATGACAAGCACCTGCATACAGTACTAAGCAATTTTGCATTAAATAACTGTTAGTAAAAACAAATGCCAAGCTGACATTCATAATGGAAGTGAGCACTAAGAGCAAAAGCTGTTTTCCAACTGAGTGCTCAATCATTAGACCAGAGATGTTTTTGTTAATTGCTTCCCTTTGCAGTACCTTGCATTCTTGACTGCACAGCAGCACTGCTCTAGAGGCAGAGGTAACACAGCCAGACCAGCGACCACGGGAAAATTTACTCTCCTCAGGAAGGGCAAATAAGCAATCAGAGCTTGATCATCTCACATCCTACCAACAGCTACGCTATTGTATGAAAGGTCAACAGCATAATGGAATTTCTAAGCATCCTTCCAAAGACGAGAATAATTTACATCCCAAAATGTGCATGAAAGCAGATGTAGGCACCTAGTAATGGGTGGTGGTTCTGGGTCTGAACTGCAGTTTTATAGAGGTGCCAATGTTGCAGTATCAATTACATACATAGACTTAAAATATTTTCAGAGACAAACCTCTCTGTGATGTTTATCTGCTCAGCACAGTGAGTATGGCAAAAGCCACTGGGGGTTGTAAACAAACTCTGGTACCTACATCAGCATTGTTTAATTCCACACCCTGCCCTTTAATGTTACCATGAGCTCATTCATAATATATATTGTACTAAAGCAGTTTGAAACTGCCCAGCCCTTTCCTAAGTCCTGTGACATTTAAGTGATTGGTCATTGGTTCGAACTTTGGAAGAGCTCAATAAATGCCAATAAATACCAAAAATAATAAAAGCCCTAGGAGCAAAAGATGAGCACTGAAAATAAGAGAATACACACAAAGTTTTGGTTTTGAATCAAGCCATGCCTCAAGTCCCAGGCTTCAAAAGTAAAAATCTTTCCTGCAACAATAATGTGTGGCAAACACAGAAGGCAAGAGACGGCATATTCACACTCCACATCATCATCTGCCAGGGAATAACCAACCCCAAATTCAGTGCAAGACTTGGGTGCTGCATAGAGAGTAAGGTGGGTGGCTATACAGTGATATAGACAAGGATGAAGGGAAAGCTGCTTTTCAATACTCATCATTTATCTTCTACAAATAATGCAGGGACCCAGCTGAAATGCAGCCAGCAAGGAGGTGATGAAAGATACATCCACTGTATCCTTCATCAAGGAACTGAACTGAGATTTCAATATCTTCTGTCTCCAGAGAAGTTTTAATTTTAATATTTATTAAGAATTGATTTTTCAAAATCAAGTAGATTTCCACATTTAACTCTGCATAGATATATATTTGAAGAAGTGGTCCTTTTCACTGAGATATGCATGGAGCAAATATACCAAGCAGTGGGCACAAAGACCAATATGAGAATTGCCAAATTCAGTTACTAAGTAAATTCTAATACATGAATTTCTCAGTCCATTTAAATAAATATATTTGACAATAAGCATCAGTAAGCATGCTTCTAAAAGATCTTGCCATCACAATGGTTTTAATTACAAAATCCATTTTCTCAGTTCTATTTAGAATTATGAAAATTATCTTCCTGGTGGGAGCTGTTGGACATTCATCACACTTGAAAAACAGGTACTTACGGAAGGATATAGGAGAGCTAATTGTAGACTCTTTTTTCTTAAGTGTTCTTAGACATCAATTACACAGATTTTTGCTATCAGATGGGCACTGTAAACATCATGAATTCAAAAACATCCAAAAAGAGCATCTATTATGTGAATTTTCTGCACCTTCCACAACAAATTCAGATTCCATTTCAAATATTTACAGAAGGGGAGGACATAAGGGGGGAAAATTTTCCTTCTTGTGTCATCTCTTCTGTTGGGTTTTAAAGTTCTTCAGAAGCAACTGCTTAAGAAGAGTAGGAGGTGAAGTGTTGTTCTGTTCCAAATACATTTAAAGTAACTTCAGCTGTTGGAAATATTGATTAATAGTCTACCAAGACCTGGTTTTAGCACAAGGCACTCTGAGCTAGAGGGCTTTCTGAACAAGACAGGAACCTTTAAAATGTGATCTCTCTGTCAACACAACAGAAAATGGTAGATGTTCAACTGCAAGTAGGTGGAGATACTAGGAAAAAAAATCCTTTTCAACAACTTAAATATCTTGTGTCTGTAGTAATTAAGAAGAACTTAATTTCATTTTACCCAAGTCATCTATTTACGAAGGAAGGGAATTCAGGTCCACAGAATGAAGTAATGTAACAATGGCAAACTTTATTCTACTCACTCAAACCTCAAAGGATCTGAAAACACTGGGAAAACCAAAGATAGAAAATGGATACAGACATAATCTCCTGTAAACAGCTCTGAGAAGGTCCAGACATCCAGTTACTCTAAGTCAGGTATTCCCAGAAGTGTGCAGAGAACACACAGGTGACAGCCCTGAGCTATGTCTTCAAGTATTACCAGAGAATTACAAACACCGAAGAAGACACTGAATCCAGACAAACACACGTTTGGTTCGCTACTCACCAGATCTGTGTGAACTTTAAGGTGTGCCTGGAGCTTGTATTTATCTGGAGTGGAGTAGTCACAATGTTCTGTGGGACATTTCAGCAGAATATTGCTGTGTTTCTGAATGACGTGACGCTTAAGGCAGTTCTTGGTGATGGAAGAATAATTGCACTGGGAGCAGTAATATAAATGTTCTCGAGTGTGCGTACGGACGTGCATGTCATAGTGCACCTGGTACCAAAACAACTTGCCTGAAAATTAAATTAGACATGAAGAAAGTAATTCCTAAACAATTGTTAGTGAAACTTCAAAAAAATAACTAATTTTCTTTCAGGACAAAACACACTGTTTGAATCCTGTCCCTTTTGTCTTTAATGAAAACTTGTCTACAGACCCTTTGCTACTGAAAATATATTTACAAACCCACTTTTGCCCAAAAAGATCATGTTATATGTCCTGAAACAGCCTAACAAGAGCAACTTTAATACGTATCAATGATCTTTATCCTAAAGAAAAAGTCCTTTACATCTGCTCTCTTATGCAAAGAATCTGAATGCAACTGTACACTAAAAGAGACTGTAAAATATTTTTTGTTACTTTCTTTCACGTTACTACTTCTTAAAAGCCTTTTTGGTATAATGGCACCAAAAAGTTAAGAGTAATTAATCTAAAGTACAATGTTATGATGTTTCAAAAACTTGCTTTTTCAGACTTTGATTCCTTTCCCTTTTCAAGAATGAAAATGACAAAATATATCCCAAACTGCTTCCTTTCCAGTTACATAAACACAAACATTTTCAGTTAGAATTAGTGGGAATGGTGTGTTATTCCCAGTTCCATTAATTAAAAAACCCCGAACAGTTACAATCAGTATAGTCTTGGTCTGATACCATGTAATTAAAATTTTCCCCTCAAAGAATCTGGTTCAAAACAAGACACAAAATTTTGGCAGTATATATGTTTCTATTGTACAGACTGTATATAATTATACATCCTCCTACACTATATCAAAAAACCTGGATTTTATACTAAGCTGATAATGAAGCTCAAGCATTAAAGCATGGACTGAACTAATACTGATCACATGCCTAAATCTACTATGCTTGGCCCCAGTGAAAGTTGTGACTTGGGGAGATGTATGTGGACAGAAATAATCTAATTCTATCAAATTTCACATCAACAGAAAATTGAGCCTTGCAACGTACTGCTTTGCTATATACCACTAGTGGGTTTTTTTAAAGAGATTTGACTCATTTCCCATTATTTGTACAGAAAAAAGAAAACAACCCACTGGACCCCAGAATCTATACTGAACTACAAAATTAATGCTGCTGCAAAGATATGCATACATATCAAACACTGTAAACCAGAGGAGCAGGAAAAAGATAGCTCACTGCATAAGATTTAAAAAACCCCAAACATAATTCCACTGCTCCTTACCGCAGTATTCACACTCCAAGTCTCCATACACCTTCCTTATCCTCTCACGCAGCTCAGTGCTCATTTGTCTCTTCTGCAGGCTGTCCAAGATCTGCATGAAGGCGACAGATCCACTGCCCCTGTTGGCTGCAGCTGTGTTAGAAGAGGCTGCCTGTGGGCTGGTGGCTGCACCAGCTTCTGCTGCTGCCAGAGGGTTGGTGGGTTCTGCCGAATTTTGAACAGGTGGATTGCTTGTTTCTGATTCACCAGGAGGAACAGACTCGCTTCTCTCATCAAGAACTGGAAGGTTCTCAGTCATTGCATTGTTCTGACTCACATTTAAACTTTTGTCTTCAGATAGCAAAAGATGAATTTCTTCACCCTGCTCGTTCACAGAACTGCATTGATTAACTTCCTCTTCATTTGGAGGAGAACCTTTCAACTCCTCAGGGCCAGCAGCTCCATTTTTCAGCAGGAAGCAATCCGATGCTACACAGGGCTGAATATCTGGGACTGCTACATTTGTTGTCTGACACAGTGTCTCTGCTACATTCTTCACCAGAGGATTTTCTAATTCTAAGGAAAGGACTGCATCAATTTTTACATCACCATTATGCTGACCATCATGGTTTACATCTGCAGCTGCTGATTCACCTTTAGAAGCAGATGGCTGTGGGGTGTTAACAGCATCAGTACCTGTGACAGTTGATTCACCTGCAGTTTGTGTCTGCTGTTCACCAAGAGCTTCTGGCTGGATGTCACCTCCTGGCTCAAGCAGGCAGAAGCTTTGGTTGATAGAATTATTGAAAACAAAATCCTCCTGCAGATCTGCGTGCACATCTTTGATGTGAGCACGGAGCCTCACAGAACTGACAAACTTCTTCAGGCACACAGAACACACGTATACAAAAGGGTGCTTTCGAACGTGAAGCTCAAGGGCTTGGTATTTAGTGGCTCCATGACCACAGAGCTCACAAGCAAAGGGTCTTTCATCACCATGAACAAGCATGTGACGGTCGCGGTCCAGCTCATTTTTGAATTTGCGCTCGCAAATGTGGCAGTCATAGAGAAGCTGCCTTTTGCCCTCTCGTGTCATCAAGCGAAGCTCATCAAAAACATCTTTCACCTTTTTGTCTTCAAGGTCGTGAGTTTCCTTCATATGCTTGATCAAATTTTTAACATCTGAGTATTTCTTTTTGCAGAAACGACAGTGCTGCTTAATCTTCTTATGAACCCTTTCGATATGGACTTTGAGGTGGCCTTTGCTGAGACAAGTGAAGGTGCAATAATCACAGCTGAACTTCTCCCCAGTGTGCTTCCGCAGGTGAACGTTCAGGTTGGCTTTGATGGCACTGGCATAACTGCAGTAAGAACACTTGTAAGGCTTCTCATTTGTATGAATCCTCAGATGTGCTTGGAGGGAGTGTTTAAATTTGAACACCTTGTTACAGTATTCACATGTAAAAATTTTCAGTTGAGTTGGACCCAACCTAAAAAAACCCAAACAAACAGTTATATTTACAGCACTGAAATTTGGTAACATAATGTATTGAAATCTCCCTAGACTTTCATAATGGACAGAAATGCTTAGTTTTTAAAAAAATGTATTCTCCAAAGACATTTTAAATTGTACAGCTTATTCATAGTTAACTTTCAGCTGTTCCTTTATTTAAAGGTCTCAGAAAAATACCCCAATTTCATGAAAACTGGGGATGGGGAAGCACTTCATTCATATTCTGCACGAACACAAATATAAGTACTTCAAAACTACCTGCTTGTTTTCATTGCCTGTTCATATGGGGTTTGCTGAATGGCATATTCTTGATATCCTTTTCGTTGTGATGGGTCTTGGACTGTTGTGTCTGGAGTTGTGGGTTCACTTTCATGAGGAGAAGCCTCAAGAGGAACAATTTTTCTGGCTCCTAAAGGAAGAAAGAAAAGAATGCTCATTAAAAATCTCACGCTAGAAACATGCAATGTCTGTAATATAAAAGTGTAAATTAAACAATAAACACTGTAATCATTAGTTTGACTGTTTTAGTTTCTGTTGTGAATGATGGATACACTCCCAGAAGCCATCAGTACTTACACCACAGTTCTGCTTAAACAATTGACCAGGACTGATAGCTCAGAGCCTTGATTCATTGTGCTTGATGCCTGCTACAAGGAGATCCTACATCCAAATATTTCCACCTTTAAAAGATTGTAAATCTTCTAAATAAAATTTGAATTTTTCTGTTTCTGCTTCATACCACATCCTTTGAAAAACTACACCAAGAAGTTTAATCAGTTCCACAAATAAGGCTGGGGAAAAGTTTAGTCTATATTTAAAACTATGTACCTCTTTTCCTTAAAACTACTCATATTTTGGGGCATATTGCCATCCCTCAGAATAAAAGAATATGTTTGGAACAGGCTTCCCAGGGCAGAGAGCCTGACAGAGCTCAAAAAGTGTTTGGACAATGCTCTCAGGCACGTTGTCATTCTTGGGGCTGTCCTGTGCTGGGCCAGGAGATAGACTCAGTCTTTGTGGAGCCTTTCCAACTCAGGATGTTCTGATTCTGTGTTCCATGTGTACTTCTCAATCTCCATGGGGAGCAGAAGGGACTCTCCTGAATGCATTAAGCCCAGATTCCTGAAGATATTATTTATAAAATATAGGCAGTACCAACATAAAGTCTCTGAAACCACGGTGGGGGTTACCCAACAACAGGTGTGAAAGTGACATTACATAGAGGAAAGAAATGCTGTAGACAACAAGGAGAAAAACAGAGATTCTGTGGGTCCTTCAGAGTGATTTTAGGTGGGAAATTGAGATATTTTGAGAAGAGGCCATTTGGGAGTATGTAAAGCTATTGAAGCTTTTCCTACCAGACTGGACATCAGGCAACTCTGTAACTAAACAGAGTAACTAAACTGTAATAGCTCTGTTGCTATTGTATTGTAGCTCTTGTTGTTACTGAACTGGCTGCATGTAAAACCAGATTTTTTGGAGTACTTTTTTAATAATGCTTTCAGTTCTGTACTAAAGATTCTGCAGGTTCAATAGAACTGACCTTCAAAGTTTTCACCCTAAACGTTACCAGAACATAACAACTTCTATTCTTCCTGTTCCTCCCTCTCCCACAAATGTCTGGATGTCCATAGGAATGCATCTCCCAAATTGCACTGTGTTAGCCCAGTGAGATGGGACCTGGTCATTACAGCACAGGAGCCATGGTTCAGTCTGTGGGTTCAGGACAAAGGTAACAGAATAGAAATCAGACACCAGAAAAGTGTTCCAATACTTCAATACTTAAAATAGAAGCAAATTCTATATTAAGAGTGACTCAGTTAAGAGAAAATAGGTCTTAAACTGCTTTATATGCATGACTGCCTCTTCTAGGCCTCCCCTTTTCTGACTGTGAGACACAGATTCTCATTAAATGCTCCACACTAACTCTCCTCTGTGCCCTTCTGCATTCAGGATGTTTGAGCACTTCCCAAAAGGACTGCCAAACTGTTTAATAGACTGTCGTACTACCACTATAAAAATTTAATCACCTAAACTGGGTGAACTAAATATATACTCACTAGATAAATAACTTCCCAGCATTTTGCATACTTTGAGTGGGCAGANTATAAAAATTTAATCACCTAAACTGGGTGAACTAAATATATACTCACTAGATAAATAATAACTTCCCAGCATTTTGCATACTTTGAGTGGGCAGAATACTCCAAGGTTATCTTCATGTTACTGCCTCTAAACTACCTATGCATTTCACAGAGAGACAAATGCCTTTAAAATCTTGAAGGAGATTCAGATTTTCAGACATGCTGATGAAGTACCTGCTCACAAAAGGCAATCATGTCCCCTAGTGGGAGGTTGCTACTTCCCAGCCTTAGAAGATAGGGAAGCATTAAGAAACATGAGATGTCTCCATCCACTTGGGATGCTGACTGAGGGTGCCAAGAGACCAGCAGCCACAGCAATCAACAACAGATCACAAACTAATGGCTACAGCATATGCCCAGGAAGTGAGAAAATTGGTTTCCAGGCTCTACCCAGCCTAGTCCCCACATGTCCCAAACCCCAAAAGAATGCCCTCAGTATGCAGGCTAGGGAAATGCCTAAGAACAAGGCAAACATGTACAAGGTCTTATTTTTCATTAAAAACATCAAATGCCAATATGGAAGATAAAGGTTTTCCTGTTTCCCTAGGCAATCATTTCAAGAAGTCAAAGTATATAAATATCAGGGTAAAAAAAAGTTTACTGTACTGATCATTTCTTTCAGAAAAATCCTTCCTCCAGCACTATCATATCTCTATTTTAAAGGCAGAATCGACTTTAGTTTACTAGACTTTATTTATGCCTTTTGCTTTCCTCTTTTCAGTCAATATCATCTAAGTAAATCTGCCTTCAGAAGAATAAGATTTGAGCTCCTCATGACATTCTGACAGCAGCTTCTACAGATAAGCATTACCCAGTGAGCCTCATCTCTGGCTGGAACTCAGAGATGGCCTCCAGTGTCTTACAGTCTGTCCCTTAGAAAAACAGCCTGCCCTTCACTGCAGAGTTCTCTAATACTTATCAACAGCCTAAAAGGTAATAGAATTATTAGGAAAGGATCAGAAATAAACCAGGAAACAACACCAACCTAATTCCTATCAATTCAACTAAATTCTGTGAACGTCCTAAAGCTACAGGTATGGATCACAAAAAAGGATAAAGAAGAACCAGAAAACAGTAACAAAGACAAAATCAGAAGTATTTTGTTTGGGAAAGGGATGCAGAATTCGGAGGACTTCAGCTTGAAAAAGAGGTAACAGAAACGGAAATATCAGAAAAAACTCTGTAATTAGCAATACTGTGGAAAAAAAGTGTGAATAATCATTATCTCACAACCCCTAAAATACAGTTCAATGCACACTTAAACTAAAGGAATATGCATTTTCACCCCACATGTAATTAAGTTATGGAACAATTACTGCATAATGTCACAGAAACTGAAAATATAAATGCATTCGAGATGGGATTTAGACAAATTAATTGATACATATTAAATATGATAATCTAATGCAAACACCAGCTTAACAACTGTCACAATTCATGAGACTTTATACAATAAGTGTCTTTTTTCTTTCTTATAGAGATGCTGCATGCTGCCTTTAGACCAACTCTTTTTTGGTTTAGGAAAGGACTTTAGCTGAAGTATAAAAAAAAAAATCTTCCTAATATAGGTGCTTTGGTCTGTACAGTT
>WEZZ01008616.1:332930-354313 GCA_013400585.1 Chloropsis cyanopogon | reverse complement strand
AAAAAAAAAAAAAAAAAAAATCTCTCTACAGTGATTTAGTTCTGATACTTAAACATTAAAATTTATTCACTGATTTCATGCCTGCTGATGGCAGTAGCCCCATTCTATCCCTGTCTGAGAGGAAGGAACATCTTCCAGAAACAGTTTGTTGATAAGGAGCTGGGGGTGTACACATTGACAACACTTTTTGCTACAAAGAGAACTATTTCGTGGTCTGTGTGTAACCTGAGACTTAAAAATCCTTCAAACCAACACTCCCTATCAAATCACCAAATAAACAAACACCTTAATTCTCAATGACAGCTGCTTTGTTCCTGAACACTCTCTACACCAAAAAAAACCCTGAAGTGGAAGGTGTGCTTTAGGAAAGGATTAAAAGGGACACAAAAGTATGTTTTAATGAAAAAAAGCTTCAACTTTGACCACAGGGCTCAAACAGCCTTTCTATGGTATGTGCCCATCTCATCAGTATTTAGCTGCCTTCCTGGAAAAAATTCCTTTACTGTTAGGATCATGGATGAGAGTGTCAAATAAATGCTTTGTCCATCTCAACTAGGAGAGTTCTGCTGTATAATAACTACCATGGCTTATAAAGGAACACCCTTGGATGACTTTAAGATGATTTATGAGAAAATGGAGTATATGCTGCTTGAATAGCTAAGCTGAGTTTCTCCAGGCAGTAAAAGCCTTTGCTTGCTCCTGTACAGGTTTGTTTAGACAAACTGTCCCACTCTGCACCTCCCTTGCTAAGCAGTCAGCTCAGCACTTTGTCAGCTGGCACCTGGATCCAACAGGTGACAAGTGACCTCCCCTCCCTGGCGTCAGGCGTTTCAAACGCCGCTTGTGTTTGTGCAAGAAACACAACACGGAGCTGCTTCCAACACCAGGAAGAAATGGTCAGGTCTGTTGATCAGCGAAGCTACTGCCGGCTCTGAATTAATCAGGGCTTCCAGAGCCCCATCGAACTGCATCCTTCATCTGTCCATGGTTCTGCTGGAGTCATTAATTGAAGGCACTGCTCTCAGCATTTGTAATTGGATGTACGACATTTCGCAGGCATAGCTACACAGCCTTAACTGGCATGTTTTTAAACTACTCTTCATCTAAATTACTATTTTTTAGCCTCTAAGAAGTCATATTTCATAGGAGCAGGAGAGCAGCTTGGAAAAAAGAAAGTGAAGTGGCCATTTAAAATTAACACAGGCAATTGTTTCTCCTGCAGAGAATGACATCCTACTTGCAGGAGAAATTAATTTAAATTAGAATCCAGGTGATGGCAAAACCATTTTAAACTAAGGCCAAAAGTGACATCTTTAAGATATATGTAGGCTCCCACTTCAGGAGGATTGAATGGTTCACTCCAGAGAAGGAACTATAATCTGTCTTCCATCCAAATGCCATTACCCAGCCATTAAATGTCCTCTCTTGTATGCTGCCAGACAGATCCAAATCATTAGCCAGAATTGTTAACTTTGTTTAACCAAAAAGAAACAAAAATAGGTGTACACACAGTTTGGCTTACAAAACAGCAACTTGCTTAGGCAAATAAGCCCTCTATGAAAAAATACATTTACTAAGCATGTACATGGGGAAATTGGAAATTCAGTGGACATTTTTTAATCCTGTGCTATATTGGCTTTGTGTGGCCATGGTTTGGTAGCAGGGGGCTACAGTTTGGCTTCTCTGATGGAGATTTGGGTTTATTCCTCATTATCCTTCTCTGATTTGATTGGTAATAAGTTAATTCCCCCAGGTTGTGTCTGTTTTTCCTGTGATGGTAACTGGTGAGTGATCTCTCCCCACAAGCCTTTTGTTGTATTTTCTCTTTCCAGTCCAGCTGAGGAGCTGCTTCCTGGGCACCCTGGAGTCCAGGCAGGGTCAACCCTCCTGATTTGAAAAAAAAGACAATTTTTTTTTTTCTTTTTTTCTGTTTTAGTGAATGGGCCCACAAGGTGAAGGCAATGCTCCTTATACTTTAAAGGATCAAATGCGATGCACAGAGGGTGCCAGTAACCAGTAAGGCCTGGTGACTCTGGAAAGAGCAGGAGAACTATCAATGAATCACTGATCTCAGAGATCAGTGCAGATCACTAATCACAGAAGCAAGGAACAGCAGAGGCCCACTGCATCTACCAGTTATTCCTCTGAGCAATACATGTGCAGTTTCAATGAAGTTTCAACTCTAGTTTCAACTAGAGTTTTCTAGTGAATTATGTATTTTAAATGTCCGTTATGTTAGGGATTTCAACACTTGGCGACCTACAAAAGACAGCAAAACATTTTATTACTTGGAAACCTCTATGAATATTTGAGCTCCAGCTCAAAACATACATTAGATTTCTTTGAATATAGAATATCACACAGAATAACTATATATATATATATTTATATACTAAGCATGAAAATATTGAAAATATATATTTTAGCAATAGCCCCAAAACATTATTTTGGTCAAACATATAAAGCACTGCATCATATGAGCTGCTATGAAGAAAGTTAACTCTATTGCAGCCAGACAACAGTGCAAAGTGAAAACATCTGACTATTAACCAGATGCCCATAGAGTGCTAAGCTTTGCAAGAAATTAAAACCATGAAAAAGTGGTATAAACTTTAAAACTATCAAAACATCTCAGAAGCATTAAAAAAAGATAAAAATAATTTCAAATTGGAAAATACATGGATAAAAGGAAAAAAACCCACATACTGTATGAAACCCAACCTGTATGTACTAGGTAAAATGTCAAAGACTAAGTGAGAAGAACCTGCAGCCAAAGCTGCTTGTGAATTTTAGCCATCTATTTTGAACTGTCTCTGACATGTAGAAGCAGGTATTATATTTCTGGAAGATTCAAAGACGTTCAATAAAATCTTCCACCCTGCTCTAAGAAAATTGGCAACAGTGGATTCAAGGGAAAAAAATTACTGATACAATGATGGGTTCTAAATTGACTCTTAGAGTACAAGAAAGATCTGTCTGTATTTCTAAATACTTCCCTGAAAACATAAGTTTAATAGTAAGTAGGAGTCAGAAAAATCAACCATAATATAAAGGAAACATTAAGAAAAGAGCAGAACAGCAAAAAAGCACCTCATGCCATGGTATGAGCCAGGAGGGCTCTGGACAGGGATCTGGACAGGCTGGATCAATGGACTGAGGCCAATTGTGNCCAGGAGGGCTCTGCAGAGGGATCTGGACAGGCTGGATCAATGGACTGAGGCCAGTTGTGTGGGTTCAATGAGGCAAAGTGCCAGGTCCTGCCCTTGGGTCACAACTGCTCCATGCTGTGCTCCAGGCTGGGGGCAGAGGGGCTGGAAAACTGCCTGGCAGAAAAGGACCTGGAGTTGTGGGTCAACAGTGGCTGAACATGAGCCAGCAAGTGCCCAGGTGGGCAAGAAGGCAAATGGCACCTTGACACATCATTAAAGTTAATGTGGCCAGCAGGACCAGAGCAGGGACTGACCCCCTGTACTCAGCACTGGTGAGGTCACACCTCAAATCCTGTGCTCAGTTCTGGGCCCTTCACTACAAGAAGGACATTGAGGGGCTGGAATGGATCCAGAGAAGGCCAGTGGAGCTGGGGAAGGGTCTGGAGCACAAGGCTGATGAGGAGCAGCTGAGGGAGCTGGGGCTGTTCAGCCTGGAGCAGAGGATCTGGGGACCCTTATCACTCTCTACAACTGCCTGATAGGAGGCTGTGGCCAGGTGGGGGTTGGCCTCTTCTCCCAGGTATCAAGAGACAGGATGAGAGGAAACTGCTTCAAGTTGTGCCAGAGGAGGTTTAGACTGGGTATTAGGAAAATTTCTTCATTGAAAAGGTGATCAACCATCAGAACAGGCTGTGCAAGGAAGCATTGGACTCAGCATCCCTGGAAGCATTCACAAGGTCTGTGGATGTGACATCTGGGGACAGGGTTTAGTGGTAAACATGGTCATGCTGAAGTAACAGTTGGACTCGATGACCTTGGATGTCTTTTCAAAACTTAGTGATTCTCTGATTATGCAAAAGGTTATGGGGAATATTATAGGGACTATTATAGAGAACCCGAGGCAGAGAACATTCTGCTCTTGCCCATTGCACAGAGTTTTGAGCTGCTGACTGTATTCACACTTTCGTAGAGGAAAACAATAATGCACATGCTACTTTCATCTACACATTCAGAAACTGACAAATTGTCTCAAACCAGCTCATATGGTAAAGCCAGAAGTGAAAAGCTTTCCTGTGGTGGGACAGTAATCAGTAGACAGCTGAGGACTGAATTTTGCAGATGTATTCCAAGGAAGAATTATGTTTTCAGGATAAAACCAGTCCCCAATACCTTCACAGTGTGCAGCCAAGATAGATAACTTCCAAAAACTGGAACCCCTTGTTTTGGCGACCCCAAGTCATTTGTTGCTTGACTGTTTGACTTTGCTTGACTGTTTTGCTTCTACCAGGGAATAAACAAAAAATGTTCCATCTGCCCAAAACTGAGGCTATTTTCTTTACAAAGAAGGAAAAGGATGAACAATTTAGTTTTGAAAAGTTGCATGTATTTTGTAGAGAAACCAATGAAGATAAGATTTAGGAGCTCTAATGAGTTAAGAGGTCAAGAACAGGTAATTTGAGTTTATACTTTGACCTGAGAGTTTATTTTTAAACGACATTAGAAAAGGCATAATTTCTAAAATAATGCAAATATTAACACTTGACCTAGCACATACAAACAGCAGAGGGCATGGACACTTGGGATGCCAGAGGTGAGACAGCTGGAGTAACTGTCATTTTGTGTAGTTGAAAAATTGTACCACTGATGACAGTAAAATATAACCAGGTACTTTATCAAAGCAAGTTTCTCTGCTCTATCAACATATTTAAAGGTCATTTTAATTAAGCTTTGCCACAGAAGTTAAACTCTACATATCAATGAAAGTAAAATAGTCATACTAGTTGTGTATAATCACAACAGACTGTATAGAGTTAACAGAAAACTGGAAAAAAAAGTCAGTGGAAAATTTTGTCTACAAGCAGAATCCACAATATCATACTGAGCAACTGTAGCAAAAGCAAAACCTGAATTTTACCATCAAAACAAAACTCACATAAAGTTAAGGTAATTTGGACTAAGTCATTGCTTTGTATGTATGTGACATTCACCTTAGGGAAAATTTAAACAGGCAGGTAGAGGAGATGATTACTGTATACCTCTTCAACTACTCTGTTCTGAATGAATATTCACTGTTGTCTTTTTAAACCGATTAGGGTTCAGTGCCCCAGGCCAATGAGTGTTTCAGAAACCATTTGGACAATGCCCTTAGCAGCAGCTTTAACTCCTGGTCAGCCCAGAACTGGTCAGGCAGTTGGATGAGATGGTCATTGTAGGTTCCTTACAACTGAAAATAACTCCATTCCGCTCTGTTCTATACTAAAAATTTGAGAGGTTGAATATATCCAAATCAATCTTAAAGCTAAATTTAAACACTGTACTCTCCTATGCCAAAGACAATCATTCACATAAAGCTTTGTTTGAGTTTGACATTATTTTTTATACAGCAAAAGAAGCCATCCAGAAGAGCAAACTCTATCAAAAGAAGAGAACAGAATTCAGGTTTCTGAAGACACAGGATAAAAACCCCTGTACAGGATCATCCTTCCTCACCTATGTGTGATACTCACCTGCATGGCCTACACCACTTCTCACTGAAAAACTACAATCCATTTTGTGAGAAACAGAACAGTTCCTAATGCAAAACACACATTTCAGGGAGTTGTAAGACAATCACTACTGTAATAAACATTCTGAGCACTTTGAAAAAAATTTAAATACCTTGTCCAAGTTCAGTTTTGCTTTTTTGTGTTACAAAGAACAGACAACTCCATTAAAGCCAGCACTGGGGATTCCAAGCCAGGTCTCATGGTGGGAACACACTGTCCCACAACCTGCTTCAGATATTTTTGCTGGATGTTTTCTTACCTCCATCTCCTTCTTCTTCTCCTTCATTTAGAACAATAATGCAGATGTGTTTAGTCAGCTGACGTGTGTTGGAGAATTTCCGATTGCATTTCCTGCATTCCAGGCTGCCTGGTGAGACTTCAGATGGTTCTGGGCCTTCTTCTGTCCCAGCTGGAGTCTCTTTGCTTGGAACAGGGTTGTTTTCTGCCACATCTTCATCCACACAAAACTTCTTAGTGGACCCTTTTGGTCTGCCCCTTTTCCTCTTCGCTACGAGAAACTCTAGGAAAGAAAATTAAAGTTTAAAGTAAACTATAATTAAATTCCACAGCTAATTATCACTCTGATCTTTGAAAAATAGGTGCCTTAAATGAAGTTTGAGGGGAGTTATCCCAAAAGCTTAAAAAAAGGTTAGCATCACACAAACTTATTTCAAGCAGTGGTATTTGCTGGAATTTCTGGTAGCTGCAAAGCAATAACAATTTGTGTTAAGATCAGCAGATGTCAAAGTGCCACAATTTTAGTTAATTACACTGCAAGCACTCTTCTAGACTACACTATAGCTCTATCAGCACATGTATTCTACAAACATGCTCTACTGTGTTTCAACACCACAAAATGCCTTTTAATTTAAATCATTTTCAAATAGATTATCCAGGTATTGAGATGTAATCAGAGAAAACCAATGTATGTTTAAGAACAAAAATCTCATTGTCCTTTTGATATAGTGAACAATTACTCCCTAATATTTTCTGTGATTCTTGACTGTCAGCCCTTTCTAGACAAAAGTTGGTATAAAAATTGTTGGTAACAAATTAATTCCAGAAGTCATGCAAAAAAATTTAAATTAAAATCAGAAGTCTCTCCTAATAAATACAATTTAATTTTACATTTACATATTTTGTAGAGAAAATACTGATGAAATCCATGACATGCAGTACACAGAAATGCATGACAACATAAAAATGTATTTCCTGCTTAAGAATTCTCTCATCATTGCTGTACTGATAAATTGAGATTGACAATGTAGAAGTCTGAAAAAACACAAAAAGAGAGAATATTAAAAAAAATCCAAACTATAAAAATTTTTCAAGCACAAGTGCTGAAAGACCTTATTGAATTGGTTGATTTAGAGGATACAGAAAAATAAATGACTTAAGGAATCTTAAAGAAAGATGATACAGGAGAGCAGGAGAAGGTACCATCATGTTATTTGTAACCTATTCAGTATTTCCCTAAAACATACCAGGCAAACAAAACCCCACACTCAGAGACTACAGCTTTGAGTTAACCATGTAATTACTATAGGATGAAAAAGAAAGCATTCTGTCTTTAGGAGTGACTGAATACCTGCCTACTTAAATAAACGTAGTAAAATTGCCAAAAAACCTTACTATGAATAGNAATTTTACATTTACATATTTTGTAATAATTACTATGAATAGAAAAAAAAATCAACTGTTTCTCATAACTTTTTGCAACCTTCCACCAGTGTCTTGAACTTCCACACTACTCTAGCAAAAGTAGTTTTGTCGATTTCAGCCAAAAAGAAAGGGTGATTTCAGTGCTCTCAAAACTTCTCTTTGCTACCATTCATGCTATTTTGATATCCATCCATCAATGCAATCAGTATTTAAGTTGAAGAAATTAACAAACAATTAAAACAAACCCAACAACAATTATCTTTACATCGACCCATCAAAAGGCCACAGTTTGCTAACTGTCCAACATGAGGAATACATATGTGGATGCTGGTCAGACTACTACAAAATAGTTAAATCCAAGGCTTGGAAGAATGAATGCAACCACCATATTCTCTGTGTATGATAGTCTTTTCATTCCTTTACAATGCAATCACCAGATTACCCAACAAAAAGAAATGAAGAAAAGTCAGGTCAAAGAGATGCTTCTTCCTGACTGTTTTAGTGCAAATTTAGTGAAAACAGAACAGCACTTTCACATTAAGATAGAAATTGAAACAAAATCTTGCATACAAGTGGAAATATGCAAACTGCTCCTTTAGACAGCTGGTGATAGAACCTCTGCTGTGGCTTACAAAATTGCAGTTCTTATCACTGTGACTACTAATGGTGTGGCAAGTAAACAAGGAATGTGCAAATTTTAGAAATGTTTGTAAATGTGTCCACCAGTAGGAGAATTTACAGCAGTTCTCAACCATGTAAAAGGTTTGGTGGCAAGAGGCAGGCAGCAACAAACACGGGAAGAGGAGGGCTCATGTGAGCAACTGATACATCACCAGAACTTCGAGGCTTATCAGAGTCATTTCTTTTCCTTGTTCCTTGGTTTCCTTTTTCCAAGACAGAACTTATCTCAAGCTACTTTCAGTTAACAATGCCAGAATTAAATTTTTAATGAGGCACATAACCACAAATTCCAGCTGTCTCTTTACCCAGCTTGCCCCCAGTGAGCTCTTCACACTGCAGTATACAAATTCCAGCTCAAACCACCTGAGATCAACAGCATACAGTAATTTAATAGCAGAACATTGTCATTCATATGCCAGTACATAACCACGTTAATAAAATACTGCTTGTTAGAAAAAAGGATCTATTTAACTGCTAAAAATAAAGTAATGTATTATTTATTAAATAAATAATAAAAACCCCCTATCACTTATTTCAAAGATGCTTAGTCATGCACAGAAGTTTTAAATTGGTCATTAAAAAGATTTTGAATTAAGATTCTGTTCCCTCAAGAACAACTTAGTTGTTTCTGGGGATTTTGCACTCATTATAGACTGACTGAAACCAACCTTTATGCTGACTGTTATTGGATGAGCAATGGCAATATCCAGGGTGTGCTATGCTGTATAATTATGTACTCAAAGGCATAAAAAAGACACTTCAAAAAGAGAGTAATGAAATAAACTGTGTGTCTATTTTTATATTGTTCCTTCATAGGACTTGTTCACATAAGCTTGTCCAAATCGATCTATTTAATACAAAACGTTGATCAGAAGTCACAAAATGCTTGTGCAAATGTCACTCAAACCTCCTGACCATATTTTAACAGATTAATGCATTATGCAACACAAATCCTTCCTCAAATGTCAGTATAAAAACTTACATTTCATCAGTTACAACAGCACATGGCTGTATTCAGAATCTTCTGCACACAGTGTCACACAAATGCAGGCATTTAAATCTCATCCCCAGCCTCATTTTATTGCTGTTCTGTGTTTGTATCACAGCACCTGTAACACCTCCTGTCCCTCAGGTGTGAATGCAGGCTCTGGCTGCACCCTCTGCTCAGGCAGGGATGAGGCTGATGCACACACCGTGGCTCTAAGTGACCTTCATGACCTGCACTCCTTGGAGGAAATTATGATACTCAGACTGGAACTTTCTTCAAGGTTTCATAACAGACAAAGACATGCACCCCACAATCCAGATACAGCCCAAACCAAACAGCAATCCATCAGGTAATAACATTATGAATAGATGAAACCAGGGCCATGGATGCTATCCCACAAATCCTCACTAATCTGACTAAGCAGAAGCAAAAGAAAGCTGAGTTTTGACATGCACTGGAAAGGAAATGGAGATCATTGTGAAGAATTACAAAAAGCCCTAGGCTAAACTGGGGTATGAATGACTATAATTACCTGTCATTTCCCAAAACAAAGATGTCACATTCCAGTGCTGGGCAAAATGTGACCTGTGCATAAATGTATAACAGCAGCATGTCCCTGGTACCCTTGGTCCCTCTTGATAAAAAAAATTTATCATCATGCCAAAATATTTAGGACAAATCAACTTTAAAGAGATCATGGTTTAACGATGGGAAAGCGGCATGACTAAACAAAATTCAGCAGAGAGCACTGTAAATAAAATAACACTACAGTAATAAACACATATTACATGCCTAGCACTTGTCCACGTACTTATAAAATCATTAATTTATTACTCAGGCAGAACAAAGAGCTCCATTAGCAACTCAGCATTCACTCTTCTATACCAATTGTGGGGTAGCTACAGTATTTACCAATAATTGGAAGAGAAATTACACTTTCAAAGGACAAAAAGATGTTCCTCTTTTAGTGAACAAGTACTAAAAGCTGTAATTTCTAAGACTGTCATTCACCAATTACTTCTCCTTTCAGTGACAATACTGAATTACCACAAAGACTAGTTCACTGACAAATAATTGTATACTACAAACTTTCTAAGTTTTATTTGCTGCAGATTCCACAGCAGGAGGGAATAACTGACGCTTTGAAAGAAGAACTCTTTCCAAATCCTATGTTCAACTGCAGAATACTGTATTTTTTTTTAAACAGAACACAGAAAATAATTCAATGGGACCTCAGAACCCTCTTCTCCAATCAATCTGTCTGATGGGAAAGGAGAAATGCTAAAGAATGCCTACAATATGACTTGAAAACTACGGAAAAGTGATTTACCTTGACATTCTTACTGACAGCAGATGGCAAAGAGTTGGGCTACATAACCTGAAAGAGGTGGCACCATATGAGCACATCAGATGAATAAAAGTATTCACCAAGAATAATGAGAAAGGTAAATTATGAATATATAACTTAAGAATGTTATATTTTACATAAAATTTGCAGAGTTGTTCTCTTAAGAGCTAATTATGTCTAATTTCTGTTGCTTCAGATCATAATGGTAATTACAAACTATCCTCATAAATGTACAATGCATGCTAAACACATAATACAGAAAGTGCAGATACTTCTGACAAAAATGCAAAGAGAAGTTGACAGAAGAGCCTTTTTATTAAAATGAATATGTTACAAGGTACCAGTCTCACTGTGCTCAGAAACATATGTAGTGGAGGGATAACAGGAAACAAAGGTTTGAGAAAGGAAAATGCATTCTGCATGCCCAAAGAAGTAATTCTGTGCTACAAAAATAAAATTAGAATGACATTTTGAAAACTGATTTGAAATTTATTCATCATCTTTGGATACATTGGTAATTTTGGGCATTACGTGAAATGATACTCTGGTGAGATTTTTCCTCACCAGCCACCTGAGGAGACAGCAGTTCTAGTGAAATCCTGAATACTCCTTATTAGAAATATCTTTTTACATTGATGAAGTTAATATAACTACTGAATCACTACTGGTAAATAAGTGAAAAAACATCAGATACATATGTAAACAACAAAAAAAATTCTTAAATGTATTATATTAGAGGGCGGTTGATCCATAAGCACATAGGTTTTAAAATCCAGAAATTACAATGATTGAAAAATCCTAGTATTTGTGTTAAATAAGAGGTTTGCCAGCAATATAAATCCATTATTCAGTAAGGGCATAAAAGAAGATAAAAAGTCTGAATTATTTTGAACCCACTGCTAATATTTCAAAGGATGGCAATTATGATCAGCTAAAATTGGAATGCAATGAATGCACCTTCTTCCATTGCACAGTGAAATTTTTATGTGTAACTAATTCAACCTCTGATTGCTTTATTTACCAGCATCACTGTCAAAACACAGTTATAAATTATGAATTGTGCCACTTCCTTTTTGGAATAGAACTATTTACATTACCCAAATCACAACAAACAAGTTAGACAACTCAAAAAGGACACCTAACCCTAGAGACACACCCTCACCTATAGTGTCCTGATTGCTTTTCACTGCTGCTAGACAATTGTCCCACTGCTACTACAGAGCTCAGATTGAAGCTGTAGGAAGCAAACTTTGCTATACTTGACATTGAAAATTAATGAACCAATATCACCATTCCCTAAGACACGCTGAGTTTATCCATATCTGTCATGTGATCTATTCTGTGCTGAATGAAATATGGGGTGACAGCTGCGCAGTGCTTATGATAAAAACAAACTATGGAAACCATTCCATACACAATGCAGAGTCATCACGACACAGGTTTGATTAAAAAAAAGATGTATGGCTGAAAATTACATTCCTCCCAATTTATGACTGTACCTTCTCCATCTTTGCTCGTGTTTGTGGGTACTGTTAGAGGCTGGAGAGGGATAACGATGTCATCCACACCGGCCCCTTCTTCAGCGTGCTTCTCGGAGACATGGGACAACAGCTCGGACTTATTTGGTGAAAATAAGTTACAAAGCTTACACATGAAGATGGAATTGATCCCTGAAAAAAACAAGTTTAAAAACAAGGAATTAGTGCTTTCCAATGTAAGTTATTTAAGTTACCATGAGTTACTGGGATTTTGGTTCAGTCAACACAGTAACTATAATTTACTTAAGACACATAACAGGCAGCAATGAGGTGAAATGATGAATGTTATATCATTAAATGAACACATTCATAATACATCCCCAAATGAATTAATTTAAAAAATGGGTAAAGTCCTAGCTAGACCCTAGGGCAAAAAACATGACACAGAAAGAAGAACAAATTAAGACCTTTTTCCCCTTCCAGCCTCAAACATCATTGTAATTTTATATATTTTCAAACACATGGTAAAATTATATGAAAGACATGGCATCCTAATTGAGTCCTATGAAAAGTTCCTGTTGATTTAAGAAAAACAAACAAAACCAAACTAAAAACCTTCAAAGCATCAGGAACAAATGAAGAACGTCATTAAAATGCCCCATGGTCAATGCTTTAAACAGAAATTTGAGGCAACTTTTTAGGCAAATCTTTATGGTTTTTTTTAATTCACAGGTACTTGAAGTGTGATGTGAAAGCAAACTGTCAAGAAAGTAAATAATAAAGAAGGATTAATATAATCCCAGATTTTAAAAAGCCCAAAAATTTTGGCCAGAGAAATTCAGAGGACTTTATTTTCTAAAACTGCATTCTTTTGGTTTAATGGTTGATTTTTGAAGAGTCCCTACTCCCTTCAGGGTCCAGTGAAACCAAAAACAACCAGGAACCAATTTTAACAGTGCACTTGTCCTCCAGCTACATGTATAAAGTTCTGGCCCAGAGACTGGTTTCAATTGCTATTCTCCCTCCACCTCCCTATGGAAAATTAGGAACATGAACCCACTGAAACCAAACTGGAACAAGCAGCACTTCCGAGGTACAAGTCAAACCAGAGATCACTGGGTAAGTACAGAAATAAAGTGATAGTTTGTGAATTTTGGGATGAAACTGGGGGTAAGAGAACAGGGAAGCTGTATTTTGGGACCTGTTTTTAAAACAAACCTAAGCACTCCCCTAGTGAACCTTATTCCACTCCCTTCACGACACACTAATTATACAGTTCACCCCACTCAAAATAATCTTTATTTAAGGTGTCCTGAAAGTTAAGAGCAGCAGAGGTGTCTCTTTTACAGATATTTGCACTTGAAATGTAACAAAAGCACAGCTCAAAACTAACAGGCAGGCTATGCCTCCATTTCTTCCACAACATCTCTAAAAAACAACTCCAATCCTGCTCCTGTTGTTTGAAATAGCCTCTATTACACACGAGCAGCTATGTAAGCGTGTGGTACAACCAGTGTGTTCTTAGGAGCTCAGCTGGGCTCCTTCTCAGGCATTCTGCTGCCTTGAGCACACAGATATTTCTGGTTTGATTGCAGTATGTTGAAATGTTCCTTTGAACTAGTTCTGCTCTAGTTAGCATTATTGTTTGTTTTTTTTTTTTTTTAAAGGCATGAAGCCTGTTATTGACCCAGCAGATAACAACTCTTCTATTTAAATGCAAAATAAAACCAATGCACTTTTACGTAAACATTTAACCAGTTGAAATCCCATGCTTTAGCTGACGTTTCTGTTTTGAGGTTTTATTTGTCACTGTTTCTGCTTCCTGACCTGCTGGCTGTTTTCCCTAGAAGTTCAGGCTCAGTGTTTTGTCTCTTGTCTCTCCGTTCAACAGCTGCAATCAGTACTCACACACCACTTTATCTCTCACTCCTCCCAGTGAGGACCTGGGGAAGGGCAGAAGAGCAAGGAGGGTCCCAGAAGTCTCTGTGGGTGTTTAAAGTGTTTGATTAGCAAGGCCACCCAAACCCACAAGGAACAGCCCGGGGGCAGAGCACAGTGAGTGTCAGTGAAGGCGCAGGAAGCACCAGGAGAACATACAGAAGATGCATGAGCTTTACTCAGAGATGGAAACCAGAGTAAAGAAATTATTTTAGGAAGAATGACTGGAAAAGGAGGTCAGAGAGCAGAGGATAAACTCTGCTGATCACCAGACTAAACAAGTATGGAATAAGCAAACAATAATTGATTACGCAGGTGCTAATTAGGCAGTGTAGCAATAAAGCAATGAATTATAGTCAATTAAGTGTAAAAATCAAATAAGGAGTAAGCTAATTAACTATGCATGGAATCAATGACTAATTAGTGAATAATTAATTATGTAGGAAATCAACCGAGCAATTAATTAGGCAGCAATTAAATACGCAGAGAAAGAAAAGAACAGTAATCAAGTATGCAGGTACACAAACATCAGGAAATTCAGCCAAAACCGATCTGGGACATTCTGTTCACTAAACATGTTTGTGGTAATTCATTATCTTCAGTTTGCCCCTATAAACTGTGCTAAATATACACTGAAATAAATAACACCAATAATTTTCTTCTTAATTGACTACGTGGAAAATTGAGCTATAACGTAAGCAAAACCTTTTTTTCTAATTCTTCCAAAACTCTCAGCATATTGCTTAATTAGTAGGGTTTTCTTTTTTCTTTACACTAAGCATATCTACAGTGAAGGGAGTTTAACAAATGAATTACTAAAAACAAAGAGCAAGCTGCAGACTAGGAAGCAGATTCCCTGATTCCCAATCCCCTTCAAAGCATAAACCAGTGTCTGTCCTGTTTTGCTTTAAAGTTGGAGTGGGGAAGGGGAAAGGGGCGAGAAAGAAGCACTCATCTTGGAAAGATCACTGAAACTAACAGTACTTAAGGGAATCAAGGAATTTATTATTGTCATATGTACTTTCAACCATTGTATGACAAAACCTAGTGCAAAATCAATTTTAACTAACCAAAAAAAATTAATTTTGCTCAAAAGGAAGTCTCAGCATTAGGTACTGTTTTGTTTTTAGTATCAACTTTTACAAGACACACAGAGCAAGGACACAAATCTGTATTTATGTACCCTAAATCATTCTAACGGATCCAAAACTTTTCATCTTTCCATTCAAAGCAGGCAAGAGTTAAGAGCTACTGTAAGTGCCTTTAAAGTTTTGCAGCTGTTAAAAGGAATTAGAACTCCACAATAAAATACAAAAAAATAAAAATCACTGGGTATTTGTCGGCATGTGTAAAAAGTTGTTAGGATCAATAATTATGCATCTGGTCAACCTTCCTAAAATATGCAGCAATTAAGTTCAGAATATGAATAATTACTTATTTCCTTCTAAACTTACTACAGAGCTGAAACAAACTTTGTTGCCTCACCATCATCAAATTCTTAACAGGAACTTTCTGCAATTAAAAATCTTATTTATCGGACTAGGACTTCGTCTTGTTGGGCTTTTTGTTTTGTTTTGTTTTTTTTTTCCTCTTTCTGTTGTTTCTGTACAGAAATCAAGTACAATAAAAAGTGGAAAAAGTGGGCACAACTATTCCAATCAAATTATTTGTTTTGTGAAAGAACTTTTCACACACAAATGTTGAGCATATAAGATATTGAAGTGTCTAAGAACAATAAACAAGACTTTTTCTCTTCAGGTAAAAGCAATGAAATGTGAGGTAGCAGTTAATATGAAAGCAGCATATAAAAAGCCAATAACTTTTGTTTAAGACAAGCAACACTATTTCTTAGTAATAAAACGTTTCAACTGAACATAAAAGAATGGGCAAATACAGGAGAAGAAATTATGATATCCTGTACTACCGTCAAATACTTTAAAAATATTTTAGCTATCAGATCTTACTCCTCTGAGAATGTTAGAGACTTTTAATTTTTAAAGCCATTTCAAACATCCAAAATTTTCACAACATGTTACAGTGTAACTCTGATTTTTATTGCTACACCTCCAGGATACTTGTTTGTTGGTTTCATGATTTTTTGTAGAGTTTTTTTTTGCTGCCGTTGTTGTTGTTGTTTTATTTAAAATATACTTTCTATAGACCACGTAATCATTATTTTCATGAAGATGCTGGTTTAAACTAATTTATTTCTCTTCATTTCTTAAAGAAAAAAATTACATATCTCAGTCCTGGTTTCTGGCTATTTTCTCTATTTGGATTCATCAAGAAATTAATATCCACTATTACAGCACATCTCCGAATCAAAAGCATTATCCTTGGTAAGTGTTCAAGAAAAAAGAAGTACATAAAGTCTATAAAACAAACTATTTGCTACCATTAGAACAGCAGCACCACATGAATCCTGTGCTCAAAAGTAACAAATTACCTGTACTAGAAGTGGCAGCTGGAGAATCAAAAGCTATTTTAGGGCTTCCTTAATCTGAATATGGGTAATTCTAAACAGGGAGCAACAGTTTCTGTATTCACCAGCACAAGATGTCTGGTGAGACAAAACCAGCCATGCAGAAAGCATTCAGTCAAAGAAGAGGAGCCCCTGACCGTGACTGTTCTCATTCTTAGGTGCTAACTAAAATCAGGGCAATTTAATTATCACTAGTTAAGTGCCACAAACTTTATTTTAACATTAAGGAAGACTCCTACAGCAATGTCAGTACAGGATGCAATCCTGCAAAACCTAAAAGATGATGCTGAAATCAATCTCATTTAATATGGTTTTATGGAAAACCCAGTCATACACATTCACCATTTTTCCTAGCCAGGCTGTATGTGAATTTTACTCAATAACTTACATCTGCAGAGGCTCTCAGACACTGCATACAAGACTAAATCACACTGAAGTTTGTGAATGTTTATGATTAAGAAACACTGTATTTTAAAATCTCTGCCTTTCCTGTGAGGGTGGTGAGGCACTGGCACAGGTTGCCCATCCCTGCAAGTGTTCAAGGCCAGGCTGGATGGGACTCTGAACAATCTGGTCTCGTAGAAGGTGTCCCTGGCCACGGCAGGGTGGTGGACTTGAGTGATGTTTAAGATCCCTTCCAACCCAAACCACTCTGTGATTCTATGATCTATATAATACAAATATATTAGGACTGAAAAACTAAAGCACAGTGCCTGGGGGTATGAAATCAACATGGTGCCATTGTGAGCAGAACTAAGCTGGCAGCTCTGTATCTAACTAACAGAAAATTACAGGTTGAGAAAGAAAAATGGAGCAGCATCAGGCTTTACCCAAGCAAAACTTTAAGGAAGTATAAAACTGGTTTTAAATTAAGACTAAAGGGTAGGTAACAAGTGCAAAAGACCACAAAGATGAAGGTTATTCACCTTGCAGCAGTAAAAATCAGAGACTACTTTCAAATGAAGGACAACATAGAAATCAGTACGTTTTTTTCAGGAAAGAACAAACCAACGTCTTAGGTTTATTTTTTAAAAAGCAACTACAAATACAAACCTAACTACTGTGACAGTAATGCAAGAAGCCTAATAAAATGGCAGAGTTGGAATGCCTGGCTGTAAACAAGGATTACTGACCTTCATGCACTCAAACAAGTTTCTGATACCCATTGTTGTAATGCCAGTGGGTTACTACCACCACCAAAATATTGAGGACAAAGCAAGATGCATTGCTTTTTAAAATAAGGCCTTTTAGAAGCAGCTTAGGGTCAAATCTGATTAAACTGTGTTTTAACAAGTAACAAAATTCCTGAGGAATTTAAATACAGTGCACAGAAAAATACAGTGTAACAACTACACAGGAGCAACAACCCTGACCACAGGGATGCCAATGACTGTGGCACACTGGAGGGGATAAAAGGTGTTACAAAGCCAGAAACAATATTTTGTAGGCTTTAATTAGCCTTATGCAGAGTGGTTAAATGTCAGGTCAGGACAGGATGCCAAGATTAAATCTTTAAACACCATTAATGGCTGTTTCACCCAGCAAGCAGACAGGGAAACCACTTGAGGAGAAACAGTTCTTGACTTTATCAGAAGTAAAACACAAGACCCTTTTCAAAGTGATATTCTTTGAGAGTTACTCTATAACCATGATTGAAGCACTACTCAAAAGTCCCCTTAAAAGAGTGATAAAGAGCCAAATGTTTGTGTTTCACTTCAACAATGCGAACTAAATAACGATAAAAAAGCATCTTTAACAAAACAAACCACAAAAAAGACTAAAAAAATTCCAAGACAGGTTAAATCCTTGAAAGCAGCATGAAGGCTATTTAAAAGCACCATACTTGATGCTAATCATCAAAGAAGGCTTTAGAAACAGAAAGAAAAAATCTAGCACAGCTAAACAGCAGTGAAATGAACTTTCAGTAGAAGAAAACATCTTCATAGAGTTTCATAAAATGAGGAAAGCAAAAGAAGATTTAAATTGTGTCCAATTTAATATTAAAAAAAATGAGGCAGGTCATTAAGGGCAATTTTAGCAACTTAAAAAATAAAAAGCAGAATGCAGCAACATTTTAAAAACTTCTCAACAGTAACAGGCCTGCCCAAGAGCCTGTGCAATGAAAAGTAATCTGTAAAGGAAAATGAACCTTCAAAGAAGGAGAGCCCATAGCAAAAAAAGTTTTTCAATTTGCTGTCATTTTATAATGGTTTGAGAGGTTTTCTGTGAAAGATCTCTCAATTATAGCAAACACTTTAAAGACAGCCTCAAAACAAGGCTAGGAACTGCACTCCTCAGAAACAAAACCTTAGAGCTAAAACAGACAGACCTATAAAAGAGATGGTCCTATAACACAAAGACTTATTAAAAAATAGAAAAGATCCATACTGGGCTTACATCTTTGGATATTGTTCCTCTATTGAAATAATAATAATAATAATCATAATCATCATCCTTAAAAGGTACAGAAATAAGGAAGATCAGTAACAAACACAGCATGGTTCCATATATGAGCATTGTTTTTTGGGGTTGTTGTTTTTGGGTTTTTTTGTTTGTTTGTTTGTTTGTTTGGGTTTTTTCTGTTTGTTTTGTTTTCTGTTTGTTTGTTTGTTTTCTTGGCCTGGAAAGACGTAACTGAAGACTGGAGAAAAAGCAAAGTGTAAAATGAAGAACTACAAAACCAGGTGTCATGAAGGACACGACCCCTCTCAAACTACTGCCTGCCTTGCAGCTGATCTCTCCCTGCTGCTCAAACTCCAAGGTGGGTACACATCCACTCATGTCCAGAATTTTTAGAAACTGACCAGGAAACACCAAGTTGCTAGAGACTGGCTGAGGATCAGCAAAGCCTATAAGATGGTCTAAGTCCATATTCTGGACCAGTATCACTGTGTGCTTGTCCCATTCTTACTCTTCTCTATTTAAACATCCATTGTGTGCTGTTAGGGACATGAAATGTCAGGAGTGAAAGAATTTCACAAATTTCACCCAGGCCCACCACTGGCACTCTCACCTAAACCAAACACATTGTATTTAACCAGTCTGATACTGTATTTGTGAAAAGGAACTTGCATTTGAAACTACTGGAGTTTAACTGATGATGGCAAGTAAAAGCACATGCATTTTTATGTTTGACACATGCCATCTTCACAAAGGCTTCTGGAAAAAAAGTTAAATAAAGTTCTTAAAAAGAAGACAACTGTCTCCACAATTTCTGCTGGCTAAAATATATAAAATTCATTACTTGGATATAACATGGATTTAATAGGAAATTATTTTCAGTTTAGAATAACCACTTTATCAAACATAGAAACAGAATAGCTTTTCCATCATTAAGGAAAAAAAAAAGCCATAGTAGATATGTTTATAGCAAGACATTTTTATTTTCATGTTCTAAGATCTCCCTCATGTGGCTAAACACAACACTGCTTAAGGTTCCACTGAAATACATTAATGCACAATATCAAAATGTGCAAGGTGCACTACCAGACAGCAAAACCACTCAGAACCCCACAAAGTAGAAGCACAAACTATGTGATCAGTCAGCGACTTCAGGACGCACTGTATGAAACACTCTAAACCAGATTTTTGGAAGCAGCCATAATGGAAAAACATCTGAGGTCAGATACACCTCAGAAGCAGCAATATCAAAAATACTGGAAATTCACTGCAGTTCTGGGTTCAACCACACTCAGAACACTTCTCATTAAGACAAATGTGCTTGAATAAATATGAATTTATTAGTAGCACTGGTAGTAAGAGAATTATTTCTCACTGAAAGTTGGATCCCAGAATATAAGGCAGTCCTGAAATGTTTCAACAATAGTCCATAAGTAACACAATTTTCCTTGCAATTCTCCTTGGCAAAAATCACAGAATAGAAGGGTTGAAAAGGACCTCTGGAGATCATCTAGTCCAACCCTCCTGCCAGAGCTGGATCACCTAGAGCAGGTGACACAGGAATGCATCGACGGGGGCTTTGAATGTCTCCAGTAAGGAGACTCTACTACCTCCTTGGGCAACCTGTTCCAGCACCATCCCAAAAAAAAAAGGTTCTTCTTCATGTTGCAGTTGAACTTTCTGAGTTTTAGAGTATGGTTATGCTCTAAGTGGTGGTTATACTTAGTGGTGGTTTGAGTTGTAAACTATCCATCAGTACTTTGTAGGACAGGTAGAAATAACTCAGGAATTCAAAGTAACTTCAAAATTAAGAAGTCAGCTTGGGGAATGACAATGAGAAGCCAAATTTGAGTATACAGGGTAATTAACAGGCATTAAACTATTGCGACATTACTTCACAAACTTGTACTGCAACAGCACATAGGGATTGTGAAAGGCAGAAAGCACATACACAGCACTCCAAGGCTGCCCCTGTGTAACTTTATTCACTGCTTGAATGAAAGCCAGGCCAATACAAGGCACACGAAGGCCTGAGATGACAGTGCAATGGAAACATCTTTAACGGATTTTAAACTTTATCTGCCTTCTGCAGCTGAGCTGTGGGGACCTCGAGCAGTTAACACTATTTACAGCAGCTGCCAGAGGAGCTCACAGGTGTTTCAAACTGAGGTGAGCACAGAATCATGGACTCAGAGGATGGAAAGGGGTTGGAAGAGACCTTAAAGATCATCCAGTCCCAACCTCCCTGCCATGGCCAGGGACACTTCCCACTAGACCAGCTTGCTCAAGGCTTTATCCAGCCTGGCTTTGAACACTGCCAGGCTTGGGGCAGCCACAACTTTCCTTGTCACCCTGTTCCTGTGTCTCACTACCCTCACAGTAAAGAGTTTCTTCCTAATATCCAGACTAAAATTCCCCTCTTTCAGTTCGTACCCATTACCCCTGTCCTATCACTACAGTTTCTGACGAAGAGTCGCTCTCCGGGCTCCCCGCAGCGCCCTGCCCATGCCGTGAGGTCACTGTGGGGTCTCCAAGCTCAACTCGGCACCAGCAGCAGCTCCAGCTGCTCGCTCCCAGCTGCGCCCGACTCGCTGCCACGCCGCCGCCTCAGGACAGGCAGCCGGGGCACAGCAGCACTGCTCGAGCCCTCCGGCGGCTTCTGCAGCCCCCCAGCCCCCCAGGCCGCCGGGCAGCGCGGGGCGATGGTGCCG
>WEZZ01008616.1:314930-332813 GCA_013400585.1 Chloropsis cyanopogon | reverse complement strand
AGACACCCGGGACAGCCGCGACACCCGCCGTCATCTCCCCGGGCCCCTCTGAGCACCCGCCGCCCGCCCCAGGACCCCGGGAGGCCGGGGCTGCACAGCTCAGGCTGACACAGCCTCGGGATGCCAAAGGCGTTTTAATTCACCACCCGTGGGTAAAATATGTTTTAATAGGCACTTTAGCACATAGGAGGTAGTCATAGAATGGACTGGGTGGAAGGGTCTCTGAAGGCCATCTCGTTCCAAGCCCTTTGCCATGGGCAGGGGGACCTTCCTCTAAACCAGGTTGTTCGGAGCCCCATCCTGCCCGGCCTTGAACTCTTCCAGGAATGGGACATCCACAGCTTCCCTGGGAATCTTGAGTCTAATTGACTTAAGAACCTGCAGTTTTGCCACCCTCACAGTAAAGGATTTCTTCCTCATTTAAACGTACCCTCTGAGGTAAGAGNCTTGAACTCTTCCAGGAATGGGACATCCACAGCTTCCCTGGGAATCTTGAGTCTAATTGACTTAAGAACCTGCAGTTTTGCCACCCTCACAGTAAAGGATTTCTTCCTCATTTAAACCTACCCTCTGAGGTAAGAGCTGAGATCGTGGGGAACCAGGGCCCTTGTCCTCCGTGTCACCACAGGTAACTCTGGCAGGACTACCTGAACAAACACCCGTGGTGCTTATGGGCCTGAAAAGGCTAGTGTGAGGAAACAGGGTTATTTGTGTGTGAAAGTCACCTCCTCGCTGGTGTCACAACTTCTACCAGCTTTACACGGAGCTTTGTTCCATCAGTCACTACAGGTGCAAGAAGGATTGGTGAGGGCCAGGCTGGGCAGCTGTACTTCACCAGTGTTCACTTTACCCATCAGTGCCTCTCTTACTCAGAATGACGTGGATGAGACAACTCTTATGAAAACATGTTCTTTAGAATTTATGTCAGAGACCCAAGTAGAAGGCAGAAGGGAAAGACCAGACTTTTCCAGGGGCTGTGGTTGCTCCTCTGCAAAATTTTTTTGTCTCCTCTGACCAGATGCAAAGAACAGAGCAATATTATAGCAGAGTCATCCCTGGGTGTTCTGACCTCATGAGAAGCAACATTGGGAACCTGTCTTTAGCCTGCTGCCTTGACCTGCCCTCTTTACCTTCTGGCACACTCCTTGTGCCCATGTCTGCCCCTCCTCCCACCCACTGCACATTTCTTCTGGAGAACGTTTCATACTTCTAGGAGCAATAAAGATGAAAGCACACTTCTGCTCAGGCACAGACTGCCCATGAAAGGAAGGGACTGTGCTCTTTTTTGGACATGAATGATATTCATCCTTACCTTGGCATTGAAAGAGCATTCTCTGGTCCTTGAGTCACTGAGCCTCACTACAGCAAGTGGGGTGGATTGTCCTGCCAAGGAAAGCACTTGTCTTCACACAGAACCATTGGCTGAGCATCCACGTGCCACGTGCCACAAATTGCATACAGTTCTGCTTTGCACAATCACAAGCCTGTTTAAAAGGCTGCATTAATAAAGGCTTGTCTTTACCTAAGACAACAAATCAGAGTTGGAATTGCTGAGCTTTGCTACCTGGTCCAGTCAGAATGTTTGGGGGGTCTGTCTGTTGGATGTCAGCAAAGAAAGAAAAGCTATCACTGTTGAGGTGCTTGGCCAGGTCACAGAGCCACATGAAAGCGAAGTTTTTGCAGCTCTGAATCAACAATTTCACAGCTTAAATAAAAATACCCTCAAGTTCTTCAAAGTGGCATCATGTCAAGAGCCACATAACTCCTCACCAGCAGAGTTCAGCTTCACCACACACAACACAGACCCAGGACTGGAGTCACCAGTACAGATTGTGAGGCCTTGTGGACAGCAGTGATTCCTGGGGCTGTCCTGTGCAGGACCTGGACTTCAGTGATCCTTGATGGTCCCCTCCAACTCAGGATATTCTGTGATTCTATGAACAAATCCCATGTCAAGCAGGAGCCTGATCCTGGTCTGTTCATCCCATTCTGTCACAGTTTCCTTATTGACAACACTCGAGGCCCACACCACCCGAGCTTTCCCTGTCCCTCCTGCACATCCCCTTGTCTGACCTCTTCTGTTGTTTTTTTTCAGGTCCCAGTCCCAGTTTTCATTCACAGGAATATCTTCCCTGTTTTTCAAAAGTGCTCTTTCCAGATGCTTTCTGCACTTTCTCTCTCAGCCCTGTTGCAGATAAGCTCCTGCACACACATGTGTTTATCAAATACAGCTCCCAGTTCCATCTCTTCAGCCCACTGAGTAGCTCCTTCTCATAGCCTCCATGCCTGGCTGGTATGAGTTGACTTCTCCTGAACCAACTCTAGTACAACAAAAATAGTAATAATAATAACAACAACAATAATCTGTACCAAGTGCTAGAGAATGCAAAGTTCAAATAAAGAGCAAGTTCAGTATTGCACAGGGCTTCAGCCTGCATCTGGAGCTGGAATCCATGAACAGAGTGTGGATGCCCTTTTTGAGGGCACAGGAGATGCTGACTTCTCCTTTTCCCAGTTACAGGGTTTTGTTTACAAATAGGAAAAGCATTTCACTGAAGATGTGTATTCCCATGTGTGAAACGGGAGTGCAGCTTGCTTGGCTGTTCCATAAGAGCAGCCCCACAGAATTAAGGTGATAAAATCAATCCAAAGTTAGAATTATTACTGCTTTGTACAGTTTTCATTTCCATTTGCATAAGCTATTTCTGGGAATCTTTCACATCCCACAGTCATACACTGCGTTTGTTCAGAATCTCTGACTCATTCAGCATTGCTGACGTACCTGACCTAGATATGAATGAGGGCTACACAGCACAGGGGCTCATCTGTAACACAGGACTCTGCGTCGTTTGTTACAGAAGCTGGAAAATGTTGAGAAGTAAACATGAGGTGTTATGAAGGGAAATTAGGAACAGATTTTTCTCTCAGAGTTCATTTATGATATAAAATCAGCATTCATTAATTGCGTCTTCCTCCTTTTCTGCTTCCTCACTGTGGCATTTGCAATGTGCTTTGAAAAGCTTTATGTATTTCTATAGTTGAAAATTTTAGCATCTGTGCTTAAATGTGATAATTACTTTTAAATCCCCTTCTCCTAGATGTCTTACATTGATGATATCCAGTTAGGGAGACTTTACCCTAAACTTCAGTGCATCACTTTCCTTTTTTTTTTCCCCAAGAGTATTTCAGAAAGTAAAGTAATTCCTGTTGAAATAGCAAATCAATAAATGTCCCATAAGCACCCAAAACAAACTGAGGCAAAGCTCTGTAGAGGGCAGATACAATAACTGGCAGTTGTCTGGTGAGAGAAAGCAGTAAATTATGTGCTTGTGACCTAAGGATCTGCAACAAAAACAACCAACAGAGGATAAGAACAGACACATGCCAATGGCCTTGATTTAGACACTGAATGACCTTCCAGTGCTTGAATTTCCAAACTGACTGGTTTTTATTATAATACCAATATTTTAAGACAAAAATCCTTTAGCATTTTAAGAAGTAGAGTGCATAAAGCATTCTAACAGGAGAGTAGAACTCAGGTATAACAAGCTAAATATTGTAAGAAACAGTGTCAAATAAAAATCTTCAACTTTGTGTGCACTTGTAGAATGGAAAAAGCCCAAAACATCTGTTTGGGTTTTTTAATAATTATACAATACACACTCTACTGCATTTGAGTTTCCTGTACGTGCTTGCAAATAATTTCCTGGGCAGCTTGGTCCAATGCCTGACAACCCTTTCTGGGAATATCTGATAATATGGGACCTAAACTTTCCTTTTCAGGTGGCTGTAGTGAGCAATTAAGTGCCCCAAGCCTCCTTTTCTCCAGGCTGGACACTCCCAGCTCCCTCAGCTGCTCCTCATCAGACCTGTGCTCCAGACCCTTCCCCAGCTCCACTGCTCTTACCTGGGCACACTCCTGCACCTCGTTCTCTTGCACTGAGGGACCCAGAACTGCACACAGCACTCGAGGTGTGTCCTCACCTGTGCCAGGCACAGCGGGACAGTCAGTGCCCTGGCCCTGCTGGCCACACTGCTGCTGACACAGGCCAGGAGGCCACCAGCCTTCCTGCCCATGTGGGCACACACTGGCTCACATTTGGCTGCTGTCAGCCAGCCCTGCCAGGGCCCTTCCTGCTGGGAGCTTTCCTGCCACTCTGTCCCCAGCCTGGGGCACTGCAGGGCCTTGTTGGGACATGAGGGCAGGACCCAGCACTTGGCCTTATTGACCCTCATACAAATGGTCTGGGTCCGTCAGTCCAGCCTGTGCAGATCCCTCTGCAGAACCTTCCCACCCTCCAGCAGACCAATACTTCTCAGTTTGGTTCACCTGCAAACTTAATGAAGGTACATTCAATCCCTCATCCAGGTCATCAGTAAAGATCTTAATCAGGGCTGGAACAAATACCGAGCCCCGGGAAACACCACTAGAGACTGGCCACCAGCTGGATGTGTCACCATTCACCACCACTCTCTGGGCTCGGCCACCCAGCCAGTTTTAAGCTGGCAAAGGGTGCACCTGCCCAAGCTATGGGGAGCCAGTTTCTCCAGGAGAATGCTGTGGGAAGAGGTGTCAAAGGCTTTGCTGAAGTCCAGGTAGACAACATCCACCAACAGCCTTTCCCTCACCCACTACATTGTCACCTGGTCATGGAAGGTCAGGTTGGTCAAGCAGCACCTGCCTTCCATGACCCCATGCTGGCTGGGACTGATCCTGATTGTTCTTTATGTGGTGACACTCAGAATTATTTGCACCATGACCTGCTCTGGCGCCATGGTGAGGCTGTAGTTCCCCACATGCTCCTTCCAGCCCTTCACATAGGTGGGTGCTGCATTTGCCAACCTCAAGTCATCTGGGACCCCCCCAGTTAGCCAGGACTGCTGACAAGGGATGGAGAGTGGCAGGGCGAGCTCCTCCTCCATCCCGTCACTAGCCTGGGGTGGATCCCATCCAAACCCCATGGACGTGCTGCATTATTTTTAAAAGAAAAGAGACCATTGTTTAGTGAGAGCAAAGACTAAACTTTGTAAAGTAATTAAGCAGTCCTTCCTGGGTTTTGTAAACTGTTTTTCCACTAAGGAAAAACTTGAGCCATATTTACAGCTGTGGAGGCAATCAACAGTATCCATTTCATATAGATTCTGGGGAGGATGCAGAAGAGAGCATTCTCAAAAGTTACACAGGTTTAAGAGAATTTTTTAAAGTTAATTAGCACATATATTTTCATCACATTTTTATTTTCTCATTGATTTCAAAGGGTAAACAATTTGAGCTTATGCTCTGCACTTTTGGAAGTAGTACTTCAAAATGCAAAGATGAATGCTCAGAAACTATAGGGGTTTGTTTAGCAACCAGCTTTATGCTTAAGGAAGAAAAGTTACCATTGCCTTCCTGTAAATGCTACATTATTTTTTTCCACATTATCTGTCTGCAGTAACTGTATCTGCTTGTTATTTTTATCTGCCATGTTTAATGTTGAGTTCTTGTTTAGGACTGCATAATTGCTGTTTTCTTGTTACAGAACATTAACTTTATGCTTCCAGTAACAACTTTATAATGAAAATGCTAATAAAATGGGGCAGTGCAAACTACACAGTTACAAATCTCTCCAGAGCTTAGTATGAGGCTTATCATAATTCTTGACATCTCAGGATTGTATAGTCTACTGATACTGATTACACTGCACAGTTAATTTAAAAATTATCTCCTGCAGGCCTGAGAGAAAGGCAACAATTATAAATAACTTCAGAAAAATATATACATACTGAAAATGCTTCTTATAAACATTTTGGTTTTCTCAGTGTAGCAATATAGTCACTGCAGGACTCAGAAATACCCTGTATTAATCACATTTCTGCTTGCAGGTTTATACAGTTTAATCCTATTACAACTGTACAGCATGTTTTTCCTTTGGTAGGTGGTGTCAGACTAGCTGGATACAGCACCACAGGCTGGAACACTGTGCAGGTTTAAATGGCAGTTTTCCTTGTTTTTTTGAGTACTTTTAGACTGGGGGTTGTTTTCTTACACAGGGACCTATAAGACAAGAAATTATATTAGAAAAATGAAAGTTAAGAAATGCTATTATGTGCTGTTTCTTCAGTCTAGTACAAAATGAACACTGTGCAGCTGGTCTGAGATAGAAATGCATATGAGAAAGCAAACTTTGCCTTAAGCTTTTCAAAATGTAGCACTGTCAAAACAGAAAATTATTCATATTTATGATTATGTATAAAAAGTGCATCACAATATCCAAAGAGCACCCTGATTTCATTCTCTTCACCTTTACTGTAATCAAGGGCAAGAAGAAATATATATACACACCACATAAAAAAGGTAAATTCATAGTACAAATAGCATATTCTCCATACCACCAAATGGTACTGAAAAAGGCACAAAGAGGGGTGTAGAGGATAGACATCTTTGTTATCGTATTCCTGCTGGGAAAGTTGCCACTGCTCTCATGGAACAGGGAGCTATTTATAGGACAGTGGAACAGAGAGGAAAAACAGCACCAATCATGCTGAGTTTGATTTATTAACTCTACAGGAGGAATTTGACAACCATGATATGCCCAAACGATACAAATCTGACAGTTCCTCCATTATTTGTGTGATGGTAATTTGATTAGACATTGCATCATATGTTTGACTTCAGCAGATTGCTGCACAATTCTCAATCTTCATCAGTTTTCTGCAAGATTATCATGTCATTAAATACTTCATACCTTATGTTCCCTCCCAGGAAAATGAGAACCACCACCACTACCTACTGACATCGTTTACCTGGACTTACAGAAATAAAAGAGCATTTGAGACTGTCCCACACAACATCTTTGTTTCCAAATTGGAGGGACATGGATTGGGTGGGTGGATGGATGGATGGATGGATGGATGGATGGATGGATGGATGGATGGACTGGATAAAAGCAGGAGGCTTGGGACTAGATGACCTTTAAGGTCCCTTCCAACCCAAACCCTTCTGTGATGCCATGATCTAGGTCTGTCTGCCTGGAGCTTCTGGAGGCCTTAGAAGCATCCAGAATTCCCCAGTGACCAGAGAAGGAGGTTGATGGGACCACTGTGACCATATAAACAAGACTCTAAAGGAGCACATTCCTACTTATGAAAAAAACCCCCAAGGGATCTGTATCATATCGATAGCATTGATTTGCTCCTTAGTCTTTGCATCTTCCACAATTATCACAACCCGATACTTCCCTCTGACATAATAAATAGTGCTGATAGAATGAAAATCCATTAACAGGGAAAAGTTGTAAGTATGTCCTTCTTCAGAGTAATATTGCTTGACTGACCAAAAGTCCAGTCACCACCTATCCATTCTTTGCTCCTTACAAGGAAGAAAACATGCATTGCACAGGGTTTGTGGGTATTTTAACCAACTCCTCCTTCCCCTCTCTCTTACAGAGGAATTTTGAAAGTAGTATAGAGATTACACCACAAAATATTTTAAGGAACTTTTACCGTTTTCCTAAAAATTACTAATACTGCTCATCTTTTGAATACTCCAGCCACCGAAATGTGATAACAACAGTCAATTGTATAGTCTCCAGGCAGCCTGTGTAAGAGAAGGTGACTTCATTTCTCTAAACACCATTTACTAGGGCTGACAGAGGCTCCAGTTATACTCCTTAATTGGAATAAGTTGTTTGAATTTCTTTTGTTATTATTCCTCCAGTGTAAGCTCTCATCTTCAGGTTTCATTGGGCAGTATCTCAAACCCAAGCAACTCTGTACTCTGGCATTATTCTCTTGGCCATGCTACGAGGCTTTTCCTCATTCAAGAATGATTTATTATTCCTTTTCCCTTCCTTCTTGATAAAAACATATTGAGGGTGCTTAATTTGTAACTCCGCTGCTCTAATGAGATAATTGTTCAAATTGGAGGGTAAAAGCAAATAAATTTTGTAGCTTGCACACCTGAATAATCTCTATTTTTGGAGCTTTCTTCAGTCATTTTCTGTGTTAACAGTGAGTGGAAGTTTAAGCATTAAAGGTTTAGCTAGACTTCTTTCTGCTTCACTTCTCTTTCTCTGGAAGAACAGCACAGTTGCATAACTCATGAAGTGCAGTCCCTAAAAACCATCTGCTCAGTCTCCTTTCATTAGTACACCACGGCAAGGGTTTGGGTTTGGTTATTTTTGTAACACAGACACCATTACTTAAACATCCAATAAAACTATATGAGTTCTGGTTTTTTGTTCATACAAGGAAAGTCTGCTGAGAAATTACTCATCCCTGTTATAGCTCAGCCCTCAATTTTTCAAAACTCATTTATGATTAAACCCATGTATTGTGGACACTTCACATGCTTTATGACTGTTTACATTTGCTCATATTTATTATCTTCTGAGATATTCTGAACCATAACTGAAGCCTGATTGTAATCTCATTCATATTAATGAGAGACAGAGAAAAACCACCTTAGAAATCAGTGAAGTCACTCAGATGTTATGGAATTTAATGGAGTCATAATCTGGCTTTCAGTCACAACAATTTTAGATAGATTACACGGTCCCACATCAGCAGCACTACTCTGCCATAAAAACAACCATCAAATGTAATTAACAGATGTGAGCTGTCATTGAGATCAAGCCTTTGGAAGTTGTTGCTTTAGTGTGACCTTACCTATTTTTCTATGAGAAATGCTGCAGCTCAAACAAAAATTCAGGGAAGTTTGGTATTCAAGGATTTCCCAATATCCCATCTGGACACACTGGAGGGCATCCAGCCAAGGACCAGCAGAACCTTCACATCCCTTGTGGTTCCCATGCATTCAGGCCATGTCTGCAAGAGCTCCAGAACCAGAGCTGCCAGTGAATGGTCAGAGCCTGGCACATCCTCCACATGGTCACTGTCACACGGCAGCACACATGGATGTTTAATTAAAACGGCATCTACATCAAAAAGGATGTTTTTCATGGAAGGAATTGCAGCCTTCATTCTGCATCCTGCAATATTAACTACTGCCTTATCAGTTGAAGCATTAATAAGCAAACATTCTTATCAGCATTGCCCTGTGAAAAACTTCACTAGATCTTGACTGTTCTTACTTTACTATATATAAACACACACACACACACAGTTTTTACAGTACAATACATTAAGTCTGCACTTTAAGTGCTCTAAATAAATAAAAAAAAGTTTTAAGATGAGCATCTGTATGAAAATTATTTCTGATTGTTCAATGTACAATTGGTTTTTCTAGTATTAAAAAAAATGAAGAACTGTATCAAAACCTTTACTCTCACCATGAACCACCATCCAAGATTGTTTAAATATTTATTTTCTCTACTAAGCATGTGAAATGGCTAAATTTTCCATTTCCTGAATTCACTGATTCTAAATAGGAAAAACTTTATATAGCAAAAAGTTCAGAAAAGAAAAATCTGGGACATCTGTGCTTCACAAACCTACAAAACACGTATCAATTTAGTTGACCAAGAAGCATCAGAGCATAAAGAACATAGAAGAGATTCCTCTCAACTTCTTAACTTAGTTTTCACTATGTTTTCTAATGTGAGAATGCCTGAGCTAAACACAGATATAAATACACTTACTAGTGGGAGATGTAACATCACTGTTGAAATTCCTGCAGAACAGAAACAACCAACACACACACTAGTGCCTCTGATCTGAAAACTCTACTAAATTACCTTCCTGCTCCTTTGCCCCTCAAAGATTCCATCTTTTGTTAAGATAGAGTTTGCTTCTTTCTTTCCTGCCTCTATCCAACAACACCAGCTTTTTTTCTAAGGTCAATTTAAGTAGGAAGGGGTCAGGGGTATTTCTTTGTTTCATAGCAGAAGCCAGATTTTATTAACACTTCTCTGAAGGTACAAAGTTTGTGTCTGCAGCTGCAGAGACAGACCAATGTCAACCCCTTGGTGTGGGACGCATCCAAGAAGTGCCTCTGCCTGGAGAACCAGAGTAGTGTGACATTGGAAATCCTGGGTGTGTTATGTTTCCATTACAGGCAGGAAGCAGCCCACAGCAGCTATGGCAGGCAGTTCACAGGATGAACAAGACTTCATGTCTAGTGGGACATTACACACAGTTAAATGTTCTGTGGACTGCCAACACTGGACTGCCATCCAGGTTAGAGATTTGTTGTCTTATAAATTCCTTAGAATAAGTGTGAAACATCTCCAGAAGAAGATGGTTAATAGATGTCATTTTCCATTAGATGGTAGTTAGTCAATTCAACTAATTTAATAATATGTGGGGAAATGTGTTTACTAAAAAAATGCATTAAGCTATGCACTTAATATATATGCTTTCAGCATGTTTTCCATAGCCTTAACTAAACAGAGCTCAGTTCACAAAGCATCTTTCATCCCTGCCACTTCCCTTTTTCCTGTCAGACAAAGATAAGGCTTGTGTGAAGCTTGGAAAAATAATTTTTCACTTTATTAAAATAGCAGATTTTTCAGATAAAGCCATATTGTTTACAGGAAATGATTTCCCTGCTGAGACAGTGATGTTATCAGACAACAAACAATTCTGACTGACATAAACTGCATTTCCTTCGTTCTGCTGCCAGGGCCCATGTACTGTTCCATGGATCAGGCTTTCCTAGGCTGCAAAGGTGGACAAGTGAGGGATCTGCTATGCCTTAACAGAAAGAGAAAACCCAATGCCAGAGGTAAGACCCTCACTACTTATACTCACCTACTATAAAATCATATTTTAAGTTTTAAGCAGTTTTAACTTTGTCTGTACTCTCCCCAGACACAGAACCTCTATAAAACATGAAATAAGCTGTTTAGAATGGGCATAGCTGATTAAAAGGAAGTGAACTGAATTTTGGAAGAGTCTTAGTAAACACAATAGACAAGTAAAGCAAATATCAATAAACATCTATTGAAATACTTGTATTTTTAACAGAAGATAAACCCAGGAAGAATCAAACATATGAATAATTCTGTATTTTCAAAACAGCTGTCAAAAAATCCGCATTAACTGTGCCTCTGTTTTTCAAGAGAAATTTAATTTTTGACTGTTAAGTGACTTACCATTGATGTCATATCTATAAAAAACTTCCAGACAATCTTATAAATCATTCACACTCTATCTTTGCCCAAGATATTTATCCCATTTTGGTTTAGGCCATCACTGGCACCATGGAATTATCACTGTTTATCTAAAAAGCATCAACAGAATGGAAGAAAAAAGTGAACTGCACTATTTAAAACAGTTTCAAATTCTGCAGGGTTATTATATGCTTGGAATCCTTGAACACATATTCTAGAAGTTTAGCTTTAGTTTAGCACAAACCAGAATGCCAAACATTACCTCAACGACGAGGAACAGTACCAAAATCAGTCTGTCTGATTCTCAAATTAAGATTTTCACAGAACAGAAAACAAGTCATCACTCATAACACTCACAAGTGCAGCCAAGCCTATGGAAGGGTACACACAGGCACAGTACTCATTCTCCTATCAAATACTCACTTAAAAAAAAAAAAAAAAAAAAAAAAATAAAAAAACCCCTTCTTCCCTGCACCAAATACTGGTCCTGGCACTCATCAGTGAGTGTGTTTTCTCCCTTAGGAGAAGCCAAACTATTTGAAACATTTTGATACAGTATCATTATAACCTATTCTACTGCCTATGTAACCAAGGAGCAGCTAAACAAAATCCACAACCCTGGAACCACAACTCTCTTGAAAACCCCAACTATTAAAATACTTGTATTAATTAAAGCTTCAACAGGCTCATTGGTTTACTATATTTACATTTTACTCCTAATGAGTTTTCAGTGCTGCATCAAAAGCAGTACGAACTGTTCTTTAATAAAACAACAGTAAGTGTCTAGCTGGATCATACTCGAGTTTCTGCAATATGAATTCTAGATTTCAAATGCATTAAAAAAACAAACAAAAAACCTGCTGAAACAATAAATATGCCTCCACATCTGATCTGCTCAGATTGTTTACTCACTGTCCATGCTACCAAGGAAATTAGCTCCATATAGAGGCACTGGCTGCAAAGATGAATCTTAGACATTTTGGTTGGCAGTAACTGTTGATTTGAGGATTCCTTCTTGCCATCAATTTTTTTCTTTTTTGTCACTGTACTATTGCATGGCTCCATGAGCTTGTGGTGCACACAGCACACCAAGCGAGGACATGGATCCAGTCTGAGGAAGGACAGCGAGAGGGTTTCACTGCTCCCCGTGACACCAGAGAGCTGTGCTAGTTACAGTGTGTGCTCCTTCCCACCAGCAAGGGCAGAAATCACAGTGGGATGGGTCAAGAGTGCGTGTCAGCATTCACCACCACATTACAAGTGACAGCAAAGCTGCAAGATGTTACAGCCTCACAGGGAAACCCTTCTGTCTTGGCACTTCCCTGCTGCTTCAGCACAGCTGTCAAAACCCGGCATTCCCAGAGCATGGCAACCACGGCAGGATGGGTGAAGCAACGACAGCAGAACTTGAGGGAAGTTCTCTCAGGCACAGTCAGGGACACCACGAGGCACCTCATTCTGGGAAATGGAGCAGAATAGACAAGACATGCAGATTCTTTCCTGAGACAAGCTTTCCATGTTTTTAATTACATCATCTCTCCTGAGGATGAGAGTTTGCATCCCTCATACTTCCCTCGTTGATCCCAACTGGAGATATGTGTTTTGTACCAGTTAAACAGACGCACTGAATAAAAATCTAAAAGAACAGTTTTGTACATGCAGAAGTGCACACACAGCAAACACACTGTCTGCAGTGTTCACACAGACACGGGTGATCTTCAGATACAGAATTTGATGTGGTCTCTTCCATGCAATACCCTCCAGTGCCATATATGCCGTAACACCTGCCCACAAGGACTTCTATGCATTAAGAAGACCTCCTCAGTTTGTAAGCAAAAATAAAAGCACAACAAAAAGTTCAATTATAGCAAAATGGGGCTCATGCGTGTGAATTTAAATGAGGACAAATCCTCTCACTAATTTTTATAATGTATTTGGCCTCATAAGTAAAAGATACTAGATTTTAGAGTCTGAGCCTTTTGAATATTAACAAGGATACAAGACTTTAAAAGTGATCCTCAAGAAGCCAAGTTATGCTTTGGTATGCTTTGTAAAGATGAGGAATTCCATGTAGCTCATTCTTCCATTTGAATAAAAATATTTAAGTTATTTTTTAAAATGTTTTGGTATCTACGTATGCCCAAATGCTGAAGCCATACTTCATTTAACAACATGCCCATCAGCAGAATTATCAGTGATTCTAAGACATGATAGAAGAAGAGGTACTAACAAAACAAGAGATGCTTGTCTTCTTTTTTCTCCCATGCATATTTCCCCTATCAAAGATATTTATCATTTTTTAATATAGAAGGGCAACAGAAATTGTTAAACCTTAGTAGTTTTACTACTTTAATGATCTCTTGGTTTGGGAATTGGTTTTACAGTACCCTGTAAACCCATTCCTCCTCTGACAATGATCAAGTAGATAATAAGCAATAAATCACTGCTGCAACTGAGAACTGAAGATTCAATATAAGGTTTTAGATTATTTCTGTCATCTGGCTACGAGACGTTGCTTTTCAAGCAAAGATATATTGTCACAGTTTATTTGCAATTAGAAAGATATAGATCCCATCAGTTAAAGCCTGTTTCCCAACAAACACATAGGCCTTGATACAGCCAGAGTCATAATTTGAGCATGAAGACATTTCTAGAAATACATACTGATTCCATAGAAATTAGTGCTCACAATACTAAATACTACTGAAAAATAGGATTCCCTATTTGTCAGTGTCACTGGGTCATTGAGGGAAGCTGCCTTTCCAAGTCAGTTGAAGTAAATACCCACCCCCCAGCCCCACCACTTATTATAGCTGAGTGTAGGATGCTTACAGGAACTAAAAATTAGCTGAACTATATAAATACAGCAGTGCTTTTCAGGACATCAAAAATAAATCTGTGCAGACACACTTTGGTGTATTTGCACCACTTATACAGTACATGCAACTCTTATTAATCTTCACTAACATTATGAAGTCAATCCATGCATTTTAACATTTAATCCTCTGAATATCAGAACAGAGTTAATATCCATGTACAGTCCCTTATGTTGTAGAGATCCAAAAGCAAAAATGTTTCTCAGTGCCCCTCTAGAAGAGCACGTGATTGCACTTGCCTGCAAAGGCCCTTGATGTTCAGTACAGGCACCTTCTAGAAATCCCAAACAATTTTTAAAACTGAAATTCAACTCTAAAATATATATGGGAGATTGATGGGGTGGTACAAACTGGGAGTCCTCAAAAATGTCTATCTCAAATTCTATGCAAAAACAACCCTTTGTTTGTATTTCCAGTTTCCTTAGTGTGCTAAATTTTATAGCATTTGTTGCAACATTTGTACATCTTATTTTTATGTTCTTAAAACAATTTCCATTTCTCCTCTAGAACTTTTTAAGGCACTTCTACTATTTCAATTATTTTCATTCTTATTTTCACCTCCAGTTTCAGATACTCAGAAATACAATTCATTTTAACAGCAGAAGAGCAAAACATTCCTCAGCTTCAGCATTTTATCTTGTATTTTACAGGTGTGTTTAATGTCATGTCCAGTCTTGAACAAACAAGACCTCAGCAGCACAGGAAGATAAAATTCTGATGAACTCAATCAGTCAAGAAGCCAAGCCTCAGCCTCCTCCAAGTTCTTCTCTGAACAGGTGTTTGCAGCTTTACTGGGTAAAAGGAATCACAGATGCAGATTATTTCATGCATAGAGGAGGGGGGAAGCCCTCCAACTGTTTTAACAGTTGTCCTTTGTATGAAGGAAAACATGAGCTCAAGCAATTCTGCTGAACACAGCTGTGAGCTCCGAGCAAGGGAAGACAGAGCTCGAGCAGGCCAGTGCAAAGTCACCAAAGACTCTGGGGTACTGCTCAGAAGTGGTCAAGAAGTGCTCAGAGGAACACCACAGGCAAGACAAACACTGGACTGCAGCAACACTCCACACTCCACCCACTCAGCAAGGGTCAGCCTTGGTATTCATCACAAGCTTTTATCACCAAAGGCAGCTGTACCTTGCACCTGCACACACAGCTAATGCCAGCCACCCAAAAGCAGTGCCTGTGTGGCTGTGTCACTCTGGATCCCCAGCCTGACTTTCATTCAGGTATTTCCCTCTGCTGCAAAACACCAGGAACTGATCCATGTCACGCAGGCAATGGTCACTGGCTTCACGTGAACAAGATGAGGTCATTTGCTTGCTGGGCATCAGGCTGACATGCCAAATCTGCCTCTTCTGTTCCTAAACTTCACTGCTGTGTTTGTGAGCCTGTCCTGCCTCATTCTGCAGCAGTTGCTTCAACGCCCCCATCCCCACCAGAACTGCACAGCTGCCAGGCCAAATCCCCATCACCTCTTCCCAGATATCCCAGTACTGCAAGCTCACCTGGGATCATGGCATAAATATGCATTTGGACAACACTACAACAGCCACCTTCTTCAGCTGCAAACAAAAGCCACGTTTGAGACACGTTAAGATGTTCAGGACTTGGTATTTCATGACCAGAGAAAGCAGATCCTTTCATTTCAAACACTTGGCAAAAAAAAAAACAAAAAACAAAAAAAAACCCAAAAAAACTCAAACAAAAATACATCATGGATTTTTAAATGTATTTATTTCTTGCAGTTACAAGCCACTTCAAATTATTTTCATGTGCTGACATGTGACAGTTGTGTTTGAGTACATGGATTAGACACCAGTAAAATATGAAGGTATGCACAAGTTCAATTCCACTAGACTGGACTGACAAACTGCATGTGAACTAGGCTTCCAAAAAAAAAAGGCAGCACTTATGTGGCATGTGGAATGCCTAAGACAGCACTAACCAAAATGAACACTAGATTAATTATAATATGTTTACTTTGAACTAAGAAGTTTGTTAACAAAAACCATTTCCTTTCTTCTAAGTCCAAATACTGTCTAGAACTGGGAAATGCAAAATATTTACAGCAAAGAAAGCTTGGAAAACAACTACCAGCATTTTTTTTTAGGCATCAAGCTCTGTAGGTTCTGCATCAAAGTCTTTTTATAAATATACAGCCATGATTTATCAAACCAAATACGACAGTTGTTTTAAAAAAAAGCTCTTTTTAACTGAGGTTATATTAGGTGTGCAAGTTGCTTTAAAAATCTTTGTAGAGGTGCTAGTGATGAATTAGAAAAATAAAAATGTTTATGACCTTCTATCACCACCGATGTTCCTATGTCACCAGACAGGACACAGGGTAAGAAACAAAATGGTAACAGCAATGGGACCAACACAGAATAATGGCTGCTGTCCTTGGTTCTCCTTTGGTCATTCATTGACAGCTTCAAAATCATCACCTTTCCAATGCTTATTAGTTCAGCTCTCCCAGGACTAAGAAATCCTCCTAGTTTTAATTCTGATAAGTTAAGGAGAAAATATTTTACTGTTTAAAAGTATCTGTATTTTTGGTCATAAACATCTTTTACAAAACCACAATAGTGAAACGGAACAGATAAATACCAAGGTTTGGTATACTAACATTTAAATGCAACTAAGTATTTCATTTAAGTGTTAGGGAAAAAAAATAACATCTGGGGGGAGAACAGAGAGCTAGATTATTGAAAGAATATTTTTTTGTACTAGCAGCAGTTACTCTCATTGGCCATCCCTTTCAAAATAGAAGATTAGAGTGAAACAAAAAAGGAAAGAAATCCCAGGCAAGATCCAGGCAACAGTATGTGCAGACCCCACTGGAGAAAAGTGTAAAGCTGAAGCTTTTCTGCAGACACTGTTCCTGATGATGTGACTGTTTTAAGTTGTTCAGGAACTGAACCAGTGAAGACTTACCTCTGAAGGAATACTTTCAAAAGCTGTTATTTCCATGAAAAGCAAACCATGGTGGGGGCAGCACAAACCACACCACAGGCAAGAACATGCACTGTGGATTGGGAGAACAGCAAAAAAAGACTGGGTGATAACGTTTTTAACCTTTATTTTGGTCTTGGGTTATGCCCAGCTAACAATTAGGAGCACAACCTTCTCACAAGGAGACTTGGAATACAGAATTCCAGAGAAAAACAACAAAAAGCAAGGCACAGCAGATAAGACTGAGTATTTGACAGCATTGATAATAATTTGTCCCCACAGCCCCAAGTAACAGAAGCTTCTAAAACAGACATTGATAAAGCAATGAAGGTCTCATGGGTAACGGTACAAGTTCACCACTACTTGTCATTCCAAGGAAGCCTAATCCTGTAGTTTATACCACAAAGCAGGGAAGAGTTTGGCTTTGAGCAACTCATGTATCAGGTTTGGATCTCCCTTTCAGACTAGATTTCAGGAGCTCACACCTACCAGCCAGGATAATTCACGGGGAGGCAATTCATCTCTGTCTACAGAAACACTGCTTGACAGATATAAATGCACATATGTATTCATGACAGCTTCTCCTTCTGCTGTTGTCCAAGCATAGCCAGGTGCAGCAAACATCTGACTGAAAGCTGGAGCTGGTACAGCTTCCAGTCGGGGATGTTTACAGCAACAGACTACGACACATCACTGCGAGGGCCTCGGTGCAGAGCAGCTGGTCACCTCTAGGAGAGGGAAATAAAAACAGAAAGGATTTAAGAAGAGCTTCTGTAGCATTCCAGCCAATTACTGTGCAGCTGATATTGAAGAAAACATGTTTTGGCATTCAGTAGCAAAAATACAGTCTTAGATTCACACACAACTTACATTAACTTAACAGTTCTAAATGTAGCAACTAGAGGAAAAATTCTCAATTTCAATATACATTTTGAGACTTCTTTAGGGTCAAATAGATTCATTCTAATTTATATATTTTATATTTATAAAAATATTTATAAA